>JARFJA010000016.1:0-23987 GCA_036326145.1 Rhagophthalmus giganteus
GTGAGCGAAACGCAGCGTCGTCCCGTTTAATTTGTTTTATTGTGGGGTAGGTTAGTGCGGAAGAGTTTTAATTTTTCTTGTAAACGACCCCATCCGATGTGGTCCGTCCTTCAAGTTCCACCGAAATATTGTTTGCGCGTTCGATTTCGCGCTGCACGTTCTCGCGACGTTTTCCAAATGCGAAACACGCAATTAGATTATTTAAACGCAAAACGGGTCCGTTATTCGTTCCCATTATTCGATGCGTTCGATCGAAATTGTTAAAATTCTCAAGGGCAGCTTTCGAGTGATTTTAGTTACACCCTGCATTTAAATCGCGGCATTAAGTCGGATCGAGTTTCGCGATCGAACCGACCATTAAATTAAGACGAAAGCGTCTTAACGAATCGGGACAATTCGCCGCAAGCCATTTCGACGTCGACTACTTTTAAAAAGGTATAAAGTAATAAGAGATTCCCTTGTTTAATAAATTTTGGCGCGTAGGTGGCTCGGATTTAGCGTTACCGGCGAGGTTTTCTCGGGGGCAGCTTTAGTTCCAAAAATACCCCGTAAAAACAACAAACGCCCTCAATACCATTATCCGCAAAATCCGGCGAACACCACCTTTAGGTCGTTTATATTGTTTTTGTACAATTTACTGTTTTTTTTTCACTGTTACGGCTTATTGTTTAATCTTAATGTTCGGCCTTTGTTTTTCGACGAGAATGCGACTATTTTTACGTTATAAAGACATTCGGCGCGTCGTCTTCGAAATATCAAAACATATTTTTGTTATATGTTCGATTGCCTGTTTTTCCTAATAATACGTCGCGCGGGGCTTCCAGCGACACACCCCCATTTGAAAAAAAAGTAAATAAAGTAAACATTTCTCAAACTTAAAGCAAATAAAAGCCAAAAAAAATGTAAATCACTGGAAGCACTGAATGCACCAAACAAAGAAATGACAAACTACACGTTTTTAAATCAGGTTGTTTCTTTGGCAAAATTTTTATCAGAACGTTTTGCGACGCAACGTTCAGAAGTAGTCGCAAACGACTAGAAAACTCGTATTTCTGGAATAACAAAGCAAAAAATGACGAACTGCTGACGTTTAAATAGATTACAAGTTTTGCATAATCTCGATAAAATGACGCTACCTGATACGCACAGAACAGGTCCGTAATCACTCGAATAGTAGCTTTTCTAGAATAACAAACCAATAAATGACGAAACTTAAGCGGGTTTCCGGCGATTTAAAATTTTTGCGCAATCTCGAAAAAATCCCTTTTTTTGGTAAAATTTTTTCAAGAACGTATTGCGACGTAACGTTCAGAACAAGTCGCGAACGACTAGAAAACTCGTATTTCTGGCATAACAAAGCAACAAATTAGGAACTGCGGTCGTTTAAATAGATTACAAGGTTTACATAATCTCGATAAAATGACGCTACTTGATACGCACAGAACAGGTCCGGAATCACTCGAATAGTAGCTTTTCTATAATAACAAACCAATAAATGACGAAACTTAAGCGGGTTTCCGCGATTTAAAATTTTTGCGCAATCTCGAAAAAATCCCTTTTTTTTTGGTAAAATTTTTTCAAGACGTATTGCGACGTAACGTTCAGAACAAGTCGCAAACGACTAGAAAACTCGAAATTTCTGGCATAACAAAGCAAAAAATGACGAACTGCTGACGTTTAAATAGATTACAAGTTTTGCATAATCTCGATAAAATGACGCTACCTGATACGCATAGAACAGGTCCGTAATCACTCGAATACTAGCTTTTCTAGAATAACAAACCAATAAATGACGAAACTAAGCGCGTTTCCGGCGATTTAAAATTTTCGCGAAATCTCGAAAAAATCCCTTTTTTTGGCAAAATTTTGACTCGAACGTTTAGAGATATAACGTTCAGAACGAGTTCGGAACGACTAAAAAAACTCGCTTTTCTCGTATAACAAAGCGAGATATGACGAACTGCGGACGTTTGAATAGATTATCATTTTTGCATAACCTCGATAAAATGACACTACCCGATACGCATAAAACAGGTCAGGAATTACTTGAAAAGTAGTTTTTCAAACATAACAAACAAATCATAATTTTTCTGTCGCTCTTAACATCAAGATAACCGATTGAACGTATCATTTGTTTCTTTTTTTTTCGTAAGATTCCATACTCGGATTCGATCTAATTTTGCGGACGACCTTCGCCGTTCTACAAACATTGTGCGCGGCCGCTGCAGTCGTTATTTTAATTTAAAAATAAAAGCGAAACGCATTACAACTTAGAACTGCACGGGTAAAATTTAAGGCCGGGCTGCGCGCTCGATGGAAAACAAAACTGCAATTGTAAAAATCGGGAAAACTAATTAAAAAAAAATGAATTAATGCGGCTGTTTCGTTATACTGCGTTAAAATTTGTTTTTAAGCGACACAACCGCATTGGTTTGTCTTTATTCGCTTTCTCCATTTTTTACAACTGCAGTTATCGAGCGCGTACGTGTACTCCGTTTCCCCCCTATTCCGGACTTTAGATTTTGATTGTTTGGCGGCAAACAATTTTATTGCAAAAAATTATTCAAAAGTGCGTTGTTTTTTTCGAAAGAATATCTATAAAAACAAGTTAGTTTGCTCCAAAGTAATTTTAATATTGTCCCATATTGTGATTTGCATTAAATTATTTTTTTTTTACCCTTATAACGTGCAACGGATAAATTCCGATCGCCTTTTTCTGGGGAGAAAATTATTCCATTTTTATCTACAGAAGCCGTCGTCTGTTCTTTTTTTTCGGATGTGGGGGTGGCGGTTTAAAACGGCGAGTCCGCACAATCGCCCCCTCCCCCCAACCCCCCAACTTTAATCGCGGTTTTTTTTTAACGCACCAGAGCAATAGATTCGCAATATGGGCTGTAGACAAGAACTTAGTTGTATTATTTATTAAAAAGATGTTTTTATTTATCAATTACAAAATATCTTTTTATATCTTTTTTGTTTTTGTTTATCTTCTCTATGCCGCCTACAGTGCAATGTGGAAAAACTCGTCCAACGACGTAATCGACAGACGCTTGTCCTCCAACGATAAGGTGTCATTCTTGTTGTTTGGTATTTCTAACAATAGCGAAGACGATCGCCTCCACGTAAACAAACATCGACGGACCGGCTTGTTTCCCACCGCGACACGTTCGGAAATTTCAAGGCGAAAACGAAATTCAATCAGTGCGCGTCGCGACCTCCAACGAAATGCGTCGCAGTCACGCCGTCGATTGCTTTATTCTGCACGTTTTATTGGCGACGAACGTTTTCCGCGCGACAGGATGCCGTCGCGACTCCTTCGCGACATTGACGGCCAAGATAAGGTCCGTAAACAACGACATATTCACGACCAACGTGACCGGCTGCGTCGAAAACGCGTCTTTCCATCACCTAAACGTGACGGTGGTTGAAGTGTACATAGTGGATCAGCCGGTGCCGCACCTGGACGCCGGCGTCGTTCAAAATTTGGACCGGTTGGAGCTGGCGACGTTCAAAAATTGTTCGACGGAAACGGTCGAGCCGCGCTCCTTCGGCAACGTTCCGCAACTGAAGGGCGTCGCGATCGCGGAGGGTCTCCTGAAAACTATTCCGAAGGGCGTTTATCAAGGACTGCCGTCGCTGAGCATAATCCAGCTTACCACCAACGAAATAAATCGAATCGAAGACGGGGCGTTCGCCAACATTTCAACTTTAAAGAAACTAACGTTGTCGAGAAACAAGTTGGAGACGTGGAATGCGAACTGGTTCGAAAACAACGCGAACCTGGAATTGGTCAATTTCGAGCGCAATTTAATGCGAAAAATACCCGCGGACGCTTTCCCGAACATGCCCAATCTGACGACGATATGGTTCGACCGCAACGAGATCGCGTGCATCGAACCGAACGCGTTCCGGGGGCTCGACCGTCTAGTCGACTTGGGGTTGAGCTTCAACCATTTGACCGTCGTCGACCCGGAGGCGTTCCCGTACAATTTCCGCGTCGACAATTTATTCTTGTCGGCGAACAAGTTGAACTTCCTCGAAACGAAACTTATGGACAGGGCGAAGGTGAAAAGCATTTATTTGCTCAACAATCCGTGGCACTGCAGCTGCTTGTACGCGTTCGTCGAGCTGTTGGACTTTTACAAGACCGACATAAGGTCGCCGGAATTTTGCTTGGACGACGCGGTGCCGACGTGCATGAACGACGAGGACGCGCCGTGCGTCCGGACGGCGAACAAAACGCTGACGCGATCTTTCTTGAACCTCGTTCGACGGGTAATCGTGACGACCAACAACACGCGGCTGAACGAATGTTATCGTTTTGATTAAGAACGCGTCGTCCCTAATTATTTTCTAATAGTTTCCAACGAATAGATTTATAAGTATGTGTGTGGGCACTTATTATTATTTTTTTTTAATAAATACACGAATAAAAATTGAAAATGGATGTCTGGTATTTTCTCTTTTTTTTTTCTCTAGGATTCGTGTAGATGGGAAATCTGGAGTTTGGTGGGTTGAACAATTAAAAAAATATATATTGAAAATACAGGCGTTAACGTCGCACAGTGGGGTGTATTTAACGCAAAAAGTTGGCCAAAACTATTTTACGCGTTTTTGCGTCTCTACTACGTCCGAGTTAACTCGGATTTTATAAAATTTGAAGAAAAACGAAAATTTTTGAAATCAAATTTGTTGCTACGTTACAATAAACTTATAAACAACTAATGGAATAAATCGAAACAATTGGGAATTTGCTTAAAAACAACATAATAACAATAAACTATCAACTATCAAACTTTTGGTCGGTCGATTCGTGTTCTGAATCATTGAATGTGTTTTGGTCATCTTCCTCGTCACTGGGGATCCCCACGTTAGGGATAATGTTATATTTGGCAAGGTTCGGAATTTCGGCCGGAAGCAGCATTTCTAGTGTCTCTTGTAAAAATGGTTTTGATTATTTTTTTTGGTATAAGTTTCGAGCCAGTTAAAAATGGGTCTGAACGCAATAATAATCTATTAATGATGTCCAGATTGCAGGCTTCGCGGGAAAATTTCCTGGAGAACCCGAGTCTGTACTGCCGGAAATATATGTGTTATGGGCTTCTGCTGCCTCTTCGGACAGCTGCCCGACCGCTAAAATTGCTGAAGAAATAATGGCAGCTCCGTGCACGAGTACTTTATGCACTGTTGAAGGCTTGGGGTGTATTAGTTGTATTTATCTAGACTCAGGTATGTATTTATTAAGTTTTAAGTGCAGACATACTTCTGACAAAACGACTCTTTTATTGTTATATAACGTTGTCCAGGCGACCCCTGGCCACCTATGACATCCCCCTTTTTTATTATACAATTAAATTATTAACTACACATACTTATGCTGTGATTCTGTAAGCAAATGTCACGCTTAACATTATGTTAACTACATAAAAATGTAAAATTTTAAAGTATGCAACGAAAATGCAATTCTGTAAGGAAAATGTCCGCTGTTAATAACATTATGTTAGTAAAATTCACTGTAAAATAACAGTGAGGTAAAACGTGAATGTAACAATTTTACATTGGGTTTGTTGGCAGGTAATTTTCGTTTCTTGTGTCAATAGTTTTTGTTGATCTTTAAGGGATGGATGATAATATTGTTATAATGACGTATATGCTACTAGAAGAGGACGAAGAAAGGTAACTCGTATATATATTATAGTAACTACATTTCTTTATAAACTGCAATTGAGGAACGTGTATTTAAAAACGATCATGTCACATGAACATTTAAATTAAAGCCGGTTTTCGTATTTTAACGGTTTTTCGCTTCAAGAGCGTTTTTTCCAAAAAGGATTTTTTGGACACGATCATTTTTGAAAAAACCGCTCCTCAATTGTACATGAATAATGACATGTTAGGAATAGTCCTTAACACCTACCGGTACAAATGTAAATAAATGATTATATATATATATATATATATATATATATATATATATATATACAGTGTGTTAGATTTTATGTGTCACAGCAAATATCTCGACTATTGTATGAATTAGTAACAAATGTTATATATGAAAGTTATTAGATAATTTATTCTTAATAATGTGTCAAAATCAGAAAAACAATTGAACATCAAATAATTCAGATAAAGCAAATAAATTTAACATTTTAAATGGAACGTACCCAGTATTATTACATTTTCTGAAACTACAAGAATTTATCTTTACAACGGTATATCACATGTTATACTTATTTCATTAATTAAAGGCGTAATAGAATAAATAACCGAACGCGTTGAACACGTACAGTGTAAACAATGTACCGACGACGCACACTTTTACCTTTGCATGTTCTATTAAGTAGAGCCGAGGAGGCCGTGATATGCGCTCACTTGTTATCGCTATCGTGTCAAAGTGGCTAAGTAAATTGTTAATTGTTAATTTTCATCTCGTAACACATAATGAGGGATAGTTATTATTCTAATAATGAAAAAATGTATATGTTGAGAGTGTACATTAGATGGAATGATAATCCTAAAGAAGCTTCTGTATTGTATCGAACCTTGTATCCAGAAAGGGTACGACCACATCCTCGCACGTTTGCAAGAATTGAACATAATTTACGAAGAAATGGATGTTTTAATGCTACAGTGCGCTGACCAAGAAATGGGCGTGCAGCACATGAGGAAGATATTATGGTGTTGGCATATTTTAGAGCACATCCAAGAAATTCAATCCGTGAAGCAGTAGCCGACATAGGTATAAGTCATCACAAAGTATTTTTTATTCTAAAAAAACATAACATGACCCCCTATAAAATTAAATTGGTTCACGGCTTAACAGCTGATGATTCTGATAGAAGACTAACATTTTATAACTGGCTTAACAATAATCAACATTTAGTGGATGTCATTCTTTGGAGCGATGAATCTAATTTTAACAATAACGGAATTTCTAACAGAAAAAAATATCATTTCTGGGATACAGAGAATCCACGTCGAATTCAGGAATGCAGGTTCCAACACAGATTTTCTATTAATGTCTGGCTTGGTGTATTAGGTGATAATGTACTAGGTTCTTATTTTTATCGCGGAACGCTTGATGTTGAACGGTATGCCAATTTCTTTACGACAGAATTCGAAGAATATTTGGATGATATACCCCTACATGTGCGTCGTGATATGTGGTTACAACAGGATGGCGCACCTCCTCACAATGCAAGGAACGTCAAGGATATTTTAAACGAAAAGTTTGGTGCGAAATGGATAGGAAATGGTGGCCCTATAAACTGGCCGGCACGATCGCCAGACCTCTCTGTGTTGAACTTTTTTGTTTGGGGATATGTTAAATCAAAAGTTTATGTTACATGTCCACAAAATTTAGAGGATCTTACAAATCGCATTCATAGGGCATGTGCTCAAATAACACCAAACATGTTGCAAAAAGTGCGATGAAATTTAATAAGCAGATCTCCGGGAAAGTATTACAAACAACTGGAGCACTTTGAACAAAGAATTTAGATGTTAAGTAGGCATTTTACAATTTTATAATTAAGTTACTTATTCATATATTGGTTTGTTCCTAATCTTGTATTTATGTTGAATAATCTGTTATTGAGATTGTTTTAATCAACACATTGTCTACACTGCCTACGTTTTCAACACGATCAGTTATTTAGTGTATTGCGCCCAGCTAATTAATGAAAAACTATAACATATGATATATCATTGTAAAGATAAATTCTTGTAGTTTCAGAATATGTAATAATACTGGGTACGTTCCATTTAAAATGTTAAATTTATTTGCTTTATCTGAATTATTTGATGTTCAATTGTTTTTCTGATTTTGATACATTATTAAGAATAAATTATCTAATAACTTTCATATATAACATTTGTTACTAATTCATACAATAGCCGAGATATTTGCTGTGACACATAAAATCTAACACACTGTATATATATATATATATATATATATATATATATATATATATATATATATTACAGGAATAGTATGCGACTTTACAGAAGAGGTTTACGAGACACGCAAAACCCATTTGAAGTGTTATCAGATTTGTGTTTCAAAAAAAGCTTTCGCTTTACAAAAAACTTAGCAATAATGTTAATTAATCGATTGAAACCTTACTTATCTACTGCCCGTTCAAGTGCTATTCCTGCATATTTGAAGGTAATTATCATTACATTAAATAACACTTCATATGGGTGTCTAAACTTTGGTTTTGGATATTCCTAGATATTAGTTACACTTCATTTTTTGGGACATGGTACATATCACCATGGTGCGGGGTTATCCTCAGTAACTGCTCTAAGTCAACCATCTATAAGTCGTTCGATATCAGCTGTTTGTAAATTGATTACCGATGGATTCAATTTCCAACTACGAACGATGAACGGATAATAATTAAGCAACGGTAAGTAATAACGTATCTAAGTATATAAATAGGAATGAAATTATTGAATTTTTTAGCTTTTTTGATAAATTTGGATGTCGAAATATTATTGGTTGTATAGATAAGACCCATGTTGAAATTATAGCTCCACAAATAACAGATCGTGACCATCCTCCTCGTGTGTATATCAATCGCAAAGGGTACCATAGTATTAATGTGATGTTGGTAAGGAATATCTCATATCACTACATTATAAAATTACTTTTAATAAATGTACTTATTGTTGTAGATCTGCGATTCGAACTGCAACATTCTTGCATGTGATGCACGATATCCAGGTTCTGTGCATGATGCAGCAATATGGAGGACATCGGATATAAGAAATTATTGTAGAAATCGATACGAAAATGGCGATATTACATCTCATTTAATTGGTAAAATATTTATTTTATTTAACTATTAAATAAGTTAATAATATGTATTATTATATTAATTTCAATAGGTGATAGTGGAGATGGTTTGGAGCCCTGACTTTTTGTGCCATTTGCAAGAGTTATACCTGGTACTGTAGAAGCAGAATTTAATAACTTGTTAACATCTACAAGAAACTGCATAGAACGTACTAACGGCATATTGAAAGGTCGGTTTCGTTCTGTCTCGAGGCACCGGATATTAAATTATACTCCAGATAAAGTTGCTTATATGCAACTGCAGTTTTACATAACATTGCACTTTGGGCCCAAATAGAATTAGATAACGAAATCATCGAAGAAATTGATCGGGAAGTTAGGCAACCAGGTAACAAACATGAAATTTGACAACTAACTAAATAAATTAATTTATTTTTCCAGAAGTACAAGAAAATGATTTATTGCATCTTGGGAGACTGGTTCAAGCTGATTATATTAGGCAATACATTAGATAATTAAAAAAATTGAACATTCTTTATTTTATTTGTAATATATTGAATATTATATTAAAATTAAAGCGGGCACTCCTCCATAACATTTAGATATGTTTCATATTGAAACACACTGGTTTTTGTAGCACGTTTCTTTTTCATTGTTAGAAGAGACATTTTTTAGAAGATAACAAAACAATGAAGAAAATTTCATGGAAAATAACCTTACAAATCCAAACGATATTCGAAAATACCGGGAATGAAAACAATTCACTGCGCATGTGATAAATCCCGTTGGTTCAAAAATATACATTTTTCAACTTTTAGTAAAAATGTTAAAAGCATTTCAACATTGCCAATTACAGAATACGATTTTAATGCTATAATGTTGCACATCACTTAACAGAGAGATGTTATGTACATAATTTAACGTTAACATAATGTTAACTAACTTTTACAGAATAGGGGCATTATCTACTAAATTTTATCTATAACAACTATAAATTTAGTCTCTGAGGAGGGACTATTTTGCGGCCACTCCTCGTACACACACATTATCTTCCTCCCCGTAGTCTCGCCTTTTATTTCTTCCATTAAATCTAAGTAGTGTTTTACTTGAATTTTTTCTTCTTTCTACCAATTTAGGATTTAACTCCGTTGATGAAGGCATAATATTTTTTATACGGTTTCAGAAACTTTCTATTTCTAAAGATGACGGAATTGTTATCTAATTTTATTTTATAAGTTCCATCTCTAATTTTCCCAAGAACTATTCCTTTCGACCAATTTGAGTTCGGTTTTAATTATACAAATACGTTAGTACCTTCTATTATTGACTTTAGAATTTTTACAGCTTTACTGTTGTAGTATTTTTCATTTTTATTTTTCTGGCGATTTAAAAAATTGTTGAATTTTCTATTGTCTATAACGGAAGGTTTATAAATTTCATTCCTATAAGGTAAAATTGACCTTAGCCTTCTAGACATTAAGATTTCTGCGGGCGAATAAGTACCGTCGATAGGCACGTTTCTGTACATTAGTAAAGCTAACTGAGTGTCTTTGTTATCACCCAAAACTTTCCTTAATGTGCATTTCGTAGTTTGTATACTGCGTTCCGCCATACCATTTGATTGTGCATAGGTTGGTGAACTTATGACGTGGTTAAACTCCCATGCCTGCGAAAACGACTTAAACTCGTGTGACGCAAATTGTGGTCCCCCATCTGAAACTACTGTTAATGGTATATCGTGACGTGCAAACGTCATCTTCAAATTTTCTATAATTTTATTGCTCGACGTACTCTCTGTCAATTTTTCAATCTCTACGTATTTTGAATAGTAATCTATTACTAAAATGTATTTTACCCCTTTTAATTCGAAAATGTCCACCCCCACTTTATTCCATGGAATTCTTGGAATTTCGTGACTTACTAGTGGTTCTGAACTCTGGGATCTAGAGTATTTAAGGCAAAATTGACAATTATAAATTCTTCGTTTAATTTCATTATACATGGTTGGCGAAAATACTGAGTCTCGAGGTAATTGTAAGCATTTTGTGACCCCCATGTGATTGTAATGAACTCTTTCTATCATTTCCTTTTGTAAACTTTTTGGTACTACCAAAGCATTACCTTTGAAAATTAAGTCACTCATTACTGTTAGCTCGCTCTTGTATTTACAATACTTTTTTATTCTCTCGTCCAAATTCTTTTTATTTTTTTTGCCATCCCTCTAGAATTACCTTTTTTAGTAACTTTAATTCAGTGTCAGATGCAGTTTTCTCTTTAAACTCGTTAAATTTATTTTTTGTAATGTTAAGGGTATAGCCGGATAAGTATGGCAAAATGGCCCCCAAAGAAATCTACGAAACAACCTATATTATTACAATGGCAAGTCATAAGGAAACGATATATACACGCTTTACTCCCTGACCTTCAGTAATCCTTAAGAAAATCAAAAAAGTATGTACCGGGGGAACTATTTTTTAAATTCGTTTATCTACGAAACCATTACAGCTACGAACATAAATCGAAAACAGATTGTTAGAGAATACTTCATAGCATAACATATGTTTTTTCTATTAGTTTCGACTAATAATAACTATTAAAAAATTAATGGAAATTTTTAAAATTGAAAATTTTACAGTTCGGCCAGAGTGACAATCATCAAAAAAATGTCAAATATTGCTACTAATGTCTACTACTACTCCTAAAAGTTTCGTGAAAAAAAAATTGGTACAACACTCTGAAAAAAAATAAAAGCAAATATTGGTAGCGTCAAAACAAAAACGGCAAGTTAAGTTTTTTACGTTGTTTAAACCGCGAATAGAAGTAGTGGTCAAGTAAAAAATATAAGAATGTTTCACTACTTGCTGTAGTTGTGTAAAGCGATCTCGTTGTCAGTACCCATCACCATACAGGAACAGCGCCGGCGCGGCGCTTTAGTCGGACATGCAGTTCAAGTTCTAACATTCTTGCAGTGTTGTTAATATTTATGTTCGACGATTAAAATACGTAGTTCTAGAAATTCGAAAATCGTACTCAGGTCCAAAAAAAGTGCCTTTGTGTAAGGCGTTTACAATCTGTACAACCAATGGCTATATTCTTGATATTGTTGGGCCTTTTTATGGTACTCAAAATGATGCCACGATTATGAAACTCGTATTACAAGACTCCGTAGGCATAAGAACTACGTTACAACCACCTGATGTGTTCATTGTTGATCGTGGTTTTCGTGATGTAATAAACTACATAACTAATGAAGGCTTTACCGTATTTATGCCTGCCTGTAAAGGCAAAAAATCTCAATTAACTACGGAAAAAGCAAACACATCGCGAAAAGTAACAAAAATACGTTGGTAGTCGAAGCTGTCATGGTGCTATAAGCCAAAAATATCGTCTCTTACATCACAACTTAGATAATAAACTGCTTCCAAAGGTACGATTGTTGTGATACGGACAAAGGTTGAGTTCAAATGGTGCATTACAAGACGAAATTATTGAATATATGGAAAGCAGAATGAATTCGACAAATACTTTGCGGGAAGATGTCGAGATAATCATCATTGGAATCGTTGGAAATCGTCTTTTCAACATCTAATGGTATCTGACCTCCTAGATTTTCCACGTTTAACTGAGCAAGACTTGAAAGTTTTATTTACAGGCAGTTATCAACTTTCCCAAGCTGTGTCGTAATTATCAGAAATACTGGACAATAGGAATAATCTTCTCGTGCAGTATGTCAAGCAAACACCACATATTATAAAACTGAACGTACGATCGAGACATAAAAATAATAAAGTATATCGTATTTATATCGATTATATTCCTATTGTTGTGACTGTCCCAACGGTAATAGAACAGTTGGGTGTTGTTCACATGCAGCAACTATAATATATTATTTATCACTCGCCCGATAAATGCCGCGTAATATATGTCCAGCAGAGATACTATCGAAAATATGTGCAACAAATTCTGTTTCTGTTGTCATTAATGAAGATAGTGATGATGATTAATAATATTGACTGTAGATAAACATCTGTACTCACTCAGGCAACTATATAACCAGAATTAATTAATAACAATAGAAACGTTTTCTATCGCATTCGATTATATTTATGTACATAAGACATTTGTAACTTTCCTATTAACTGAAATCCCTGTATATTAGACACTTATTTGCATTTTTTGTTTTGTTTATATTTTATATTGTCATAATTGTTGTTTTATTTTGTTATAGTTTATATTTTTGTTTATGTAGGTGCGGTACATTATATAGTAGTAGTGACTATAGAGTGTACATCATTTTTTTTCAAAGTGTTATTATTAGTCGAAACTAATAGAAAAAACATATGTTATATTGTGAAGTATTTTCTAACAATCTACTTTTGATTTATGTTCGTAGCTATAATAGTTTCGTAGATAAACGAATTTAAAAAATAGTTCCCCCGGTACATACTTTTTTGATTTTCTCAAGGACTACTGAAGGTCAGGGAGTAAAACGTGTATATATCGTTTCCTTATGACTTGCCAATGTAATAATATAGGTTGTTTCGTAGATTTCTTTGGGGGCCATTTTGCCATGCTTATGCTACCCTTTCTGAAATTATAAGACAAACCTGCGAGTCAACTTCTTTATCAAAATCATCATTTGACTCTACTTTATCGATGTATCCTCTATCCTGCGTCCGGATCGAAAAGGTATCGCTTGTTGGGTTCGTCGCTTGCCGGGAAGGTGCGATTTCGTTTACCGGGAGCGATGACTGGATCGGTGTTGGTTTCCCATACAAGTGTCTAAATTAAGTGTGATATTTTTACCTTTGTAAATAAGTTTGGGTTGGCTGAGGATTCCATCTGCGTTTGTTTGATAATTTTGCGATGCCAGATCCATAATCTGACCTACGATCCTTGTTACTTGATATGTGTCCTATCACAAATGCACTTTGCACTTTCAAATGAGAAATAGTATGTAATAACACAATGTATTATAATATTATCACAATATTAACACCCTTTAGGCTCTGTTAAGTTTAATAGTAAGTCTATTAGCGATCTTCGCCCGTTGAGCGTTCACGCGCGACATTTATATGGTTATAATAATAATAATAATAAATTTTCTAATTTCAATTAAAATTAAAGTAAATTATTTATTAGCGAACTTTAAATAAATCAGTTTTTCAGATCAATCAAATTTAACTTTTGTATTGCGAATTTTAAAATCGTCTTCGAATACGTTTTAATTTAAAAACATCGTATCCAAGCAATTACACCCTTAGCTTCAAAGCAGGTAGATTTTATGTAGTTTATTTTACTTAAAATTACTCTAGAAATCGCCAACAGTGCCATCTACGAATTCTCGTTTGGCGGCAATAGGGACCCCCGTACGACCTTAACGCAAAAATACCGTCCGAACTAGAATAAATGATTAGGAAATCGGAAAAACCGAACGCTCCGACCTTGTCGATTTAAATTCCGTTTATGTTTCGTCGCGCCACAAAAAAGAAAAAAAAACTCGTACCACGACGTAATCCGTTGATAATAAACGAACGTCGGTTCGATTTTGCGCAGACAAAATCGAACATTTTCTAATTTACTCGTAAATACGCTCGACCTCGAAATGATAAACGTGTACATCGTTTTATTTTTGTTTGTCTCGAAAACCCAAATTCGACGAACGCGTTTCGAATTTAATTATTATACAAGCACTCAACTCGACTGGAAATTTCAAAGCTAAAACGAAATTCGATTAGTGCGCGTCGCGACCTCGATCGAAATGCATCGCGGTCGCAGCAGCATCGTCAATTGTTTTATTTTGCACGTTTTATTGGCGACGAATTCGTTCCGCCCAACGACGTGCCGCTGCAACTCGTTCAAGACCGTGACGATTTCTGTCAGGTCCGTAAACGATGAAATATTCACCACCAACGTGACCGGCTGCATCCAGAGGGCCTCCCTCAGACACCTAAAGGTAAACGTGGAGGAGGCGTACGTGGCGAACCAGATGCTGCCGCGCCTAAGTGCCGGGTCCGTTCAAAATTTGGCCCGCTTGCAATTGATCACGTTCAAAAATTGTTCGACGCAAACGATCGAGCCGCGCGCCTTCCGCAACGTTCCGCGTCTCGAGGGCGTCGCGCTTCTAGACGGCTTCCTGAAGACCGTCCCGAAAGGCGTCTTTCAACGACTACCGTCGCTGAGCATAATCCGACTCGACAATAACGAAATAAATCGAATCGAAGACGGGGCGTTCGCCAACGTTTCAGCGTTAAACAAGCTGACGTTGTCGGAAAATCAGTTGGAGGAGTGGAACGCCGGCTGGTTCGAAAACAACGAGGAGCTGGCGATGCTCGATTTCGAAAACAATTTAATGCGAAAAATACCCGCCGACGCTTTCCCGAACATGCCCAATCTGACGACGATATGGTTCGACCGCAACGAGATCGCGAGCATCGAGCCGAACGCGTTCCGGGGGCTCGACCGTCTAGTCGACTTGGGGTTGAGCTTCAACCATTTGACCGTCGTCGACCCGGAGGCGTTCCCGAACAATTTCCGCGTCGACAATTTATACTTGACGGCCAACAAGTTGAGCTACCTGGAACCGAAACTTCTGGATAGGGTGAGGATCGAAGACGCTTATCTCGTCGGGAACCCGTGGCAGTGCAGCTGTTTAACCGCGCTGGCAAAGTTGCTGGACTTTTACAAAACTAACATAAGGGCCCCGAAATTTTGCGTCGACGACAACGTGCCGATTTGTATAAACGACGAGGAGGAACCGTGCGTCAAGATGACGAATGGGAACCTGACGCTCTCGTACTTGGACCTCGTCAGACAGGCAATCGCGACCCAAAATAAACCGGAAATGAACGAATGTTACCGATTCGATTAAGGACGCGTTAACCTAAGTTATTATTATTATTATTATTTTATTCCTGCGGAAAAATGCAGCTTGTTTTAATAAATAAACTAATAAAAATTCAAATGACCTTTTTGATGATTTTGAACATTGACAAAAGGCGCTCCAAGAGATAATTTTAGCAAGGCATTCATTCACGGGCATCGTGAAGAAAAGAAAAGCAGAGCTACAACTCAAGATTATCGAAGGTTCAGGGCATCCGGCGATAAATCCCATTAAAAACAGTAAATAAAGTAGATAATTCTCAAACTTAATAATTTATTATAATTTTTGCATAATCTCGATAAAATGGCACTACTTGATACCCATAAAACAGGTCCGGAATTACAAGAAAAGTAGTTTTTCAAGAATAACAATGCAGGAAATGGCAATCTAGGTGCATTTCCGGCGATTTAAAATTTTAACGAAATCTCTTACTTTTTTTTTGGAAAAATTTTGACTCGAACGTTTAGAGACGGAACGTTCAGAACAAGTCCGGAACGACTGAAAAAAACTCGCTTTTCTAGTATAACAAAGCGAGAAACGACAACTGCGGGCGTTTAAATAGATAATAATTTTGCATAATCTCGATGAAACGACACTACCTGATACGCATAAAACAGGTCCGAAATTACTCGAAAAGTAGTTTTTCAAATATAACAAACAAAGAAATGACAAACTACACGTTTTTATAATTTAATATGTGAAATACTAAGCGATCACAACAAGATACAACAGCAGTTAAACTGATAATGCCCGCGTATCACTAAAAAAATCAAACGCCCGTTACAACTTCACCAGGAACCAAATCACCGAGAAAAGGACCTCCTGTACACAGTCTACTCTTTTCTCAGATTCGTGAATAAATAAAGTAAATATCTAAACTAAAAAGTAAATAAAGTAAATCGCTGGAAGCACTGCGGATTTCTCAACAGGACACGTGGCCGTCAAATAGTACCCGTTCGGCGAATTTGTCCTTTACAACAGAGAACCAAAAACCGCGACTGACTAACATAGTACGTGTACAGCGGGCTCATAAATTAACGATACCCCGCCTCGGATCGTCAAGAACCGCGGTGTCAATATTAAAGGAGACAACTGTACAATAAAAAAAAACGTACGCTTGCTTGAGTATTTCGCGACGGACCACCGTCTTTAAAAATCACTTTAATTACATTGCGCCCAACGTTGTCCTCGAACAAAGTCCCGAGCGGTGTACCGGAGTCGGTACAAAAAAGAAAAGTGAGATCGATCGAGGTAACTTAGGGTCTCGATAGTTCGTAGTTAGACGGCACTACCGTCCAGTTTATTTTTTATTTTTGTTTTTTGTTTATTTTTTTTTAATTTTAAATTTAACGAAGATAGACGACGCCGCACCAGCGCCGCGACAAGGATACGAATCGCCCGTGGCAAGTGTCTGCAACTTTCCGACGTTCCTCGAGTAAATCGATCGATACGAACGAAACTTCCCGAACGAAAGTGACCGTGATTTCTTGGCCGTTATCAGTTCAGTTTAAAATTGCCTACTCGAGTAGTATTTAATATTTTTTATAAATGTGTATTTATGTACATGGGCGTTTTATTAATTCTATGGACTCCAGTTGACCGCGACCTTGAATTATCTACGCCGAGCTCTCCCTTTTTACGAATTACGATAGTTATTTTCGTTGTCAAAAAAAATACCGATAATA
The DNA here is from genome assembly GCA_036326145.1 of Rhagophthalmus giganteus. NCBI lineage: Eukaryota > Metazoa > Arthropoda > Insecta > Coleoptera > Rhagophthalmidae > Rhagophthalmus > Rhagophthalmus giganteus. The sequence continues at coordinate 17,372 of JARFJA010000016.1, forward strand.
ACTATAAGCACAGTAATTAACTAGCTAAAGACGTATTTTTCTCTAGCTTACAGTATCCCGACCGTGTCGAGCAGCGGTATATTGCGTGCCACGTCATCTGTTGTTTGTGTTGATGAAATCTGCATACGATTCTAAATGCACGACGCAACCGGACACGGCAGGTTATGTGGAAATACACCTTAAATGATCTATACAATCACCAATGACCGACAATAAACCCAATATTTAAAACCGTACCGTCCCCTCTTGTTCTCCGTAAACTATTTTTGTAGACATTCGTTTCAATGTTTGTGCGAAGCTCGAAACGCCGACAATAATCGGCATTCGAGTGGGAGGCCTTCAATTATAAAGCCTCAAAAAAATCGCTACCAAGGCCATGTTGATGGCGTAAAACGATAGTTGCAGTAAACGCGCCACCATCGATCCACCCGAATACCTGAAGTGTTATAAATCGCCCGCCAAGATTAAACATAGAACGCGTCAGCAACATTTCGCACGTCTCGTAAATGTAAAGAAATCGTCGGAACCACGTCGCCGTCGCCAAGACCGTCTCCGAGAACGAAACGCGCAAGAAATTCGCACTCGATTCGTCCAAAGAAGAGACTTCGCGCTGTTTAACCCGTGTTCGTTTACAGTCACCGGTACAGACATTCGCGCGGACAAACTGACGTTCCTTACAAAACAGAAACCGTTGCGGATTTTGTAAATTTTACCACGTACAGTCGAGTTCGTACGTTTTGTCTCGCGAGATGCAATCGCGGACCAACGAGCGACGCGAGAGGATCAAAGATCGAGGGGTAAACCTCCAAAACAATTATGTACACGAGACTTCCAACGACTAAACACTTCCGGGGATTTCCAGAGATTTTCAAAGGCTTTCAGGAACTTTTGAAGACTTCCAGTTGACCTCCAAAGATTTCCAGGGACTTCCAGAGACTTTCAAAGACTTCCAGGAACTTCCAGGAATTTTCAAGGATTTCCAGAGATTTCCAAAGACTTTCACAGCCTTCCAGGAACTTTTAAAGACTTCCAGTTGACTTCCAAAAACTTTAAAAGACTTCCAGTTAACTTCCAGGGACTTCCAAAGAATTCCAGGGACTTTCAAAGAATTCCAGGGACTTTCAAAGACTTCCAGGGATTTTAAAGAGTTCTATGGATTTTTAAAGACTTCCAGTTGACCTCCAAAGACTTCCAAAGCCTTACAGGGACTTTTAAAGACTTCCAAAGCCTTACAGGGACTTTTAAAGACATCCAGTTGCCTTACAGGGACTTTCAAAGACTTCTAGGGACTTTTAAAGACTTCCAGTTAACTTCCAAAGACTTTAAAAGACTTCTAGTTAACTTCCAGGGACTTCTAAAGATTTCCAGGGACTTTCAAAGACTTCCAGAGACTTTCAAAGACTTCCAGGAACTTCCAGGGATTTTCAAGGATTTCCAGAAATTTTCAAAAACTTTCAAAGCCTTCCAGGGACTTTTAAAGACTTTCAGTTGCCTTACAGGGACTTTAAAAACACTTCTAGGGACTTTTAAAGACCTCCAGTTGACTTTCAAAGACTTTAAAAGACTTCCAGGGACTTCCAAAGATTTCCAGGGACTTTCAAAGACTTCCAGGGATTTTCAAGGATTTCCAGAGACTTCCAAAAACTTCCAGGGATTTTAAGGATTTCTAGGTACTTTTAAAGACTTTCAGTTGACTTCCAAAGCCTTACAGGGACTTTTAAAGACTTCCAGGGATTTTTAGGAGTTCCAGGGATTTTTAAGAAGTTCTAGGGAGTTTTAAAAACTTCCAGTTGACTTCCAAAGACTTTCAGTTGAGTTCCAAAGACTTCCAGGGACTTTTAAAGACTTCCGGGGACTTTCACAGACTTCCAGGGATTTTCAAGGATTTCCAGATACTTCCAAAGACTTCCAGGGATTTTTAAGGATTTCTATGGACTTTTAAAGACTCCCAGTTGACTTCCAAAGACTTTCAAAGACTTCCAGGGTTACGCAAGAGTTCCCACGAGAATTACCCTCGATCAAGATGGATGAAGGGTAGCAGTTGTTTTTGAATTGTAAAAAAGGGACGCGTCACGTAATAAATAAAAACTGACAGTAGTCGTTTTTTTTTTTGAGCATTTTACGATAACACCAACGCAGGCGACCGCACGAAACGTATAAACTTGACTGTACCTACATACGATCCACTCAAGTTTCGATGGTGACGGGGCAAACGTGCCTTTTCCGGCATTTTTGACGCGCGTAATGTTTATTTCTCAAATGCCGCGCGAACGCGTCCCATTTTTAATAATATAAAGGGCGTTACGATGCCAACTGTTTGATTAATTGGCGCAGGAAATCTACTATCTTAATTAAACGGCTTGTCGACGACCGAAGTGTAAGCGACTGTCCGACTTCATCGGAAAGCACGAGGCCAATTAAAGGATTTAATTAACCGCCACCGATCGCAATTTGTCGGGTATTGATGCGCGACGCTCACGAACGCAAAAAATTAGAACCGAGCGAAATCGTCCGTTTCGTCGCCACTCTTCGGGATATCGCCGAATTTTTCTTTTTAACCGCGAAATTTATCTCAAGACGGTTTGTTTGCCCGCAAGTGAATTATCGGAGGTCGTAAATCAAGCCGGTGAAGACGGCGCGGTGAAAAATCGCCGACAACGATGCGGGGAGGGGAAACGCGACAGTTTTCGTTTTAAATTTCGACGCGAACCACGCTTGCCGCCGCCCTTCGCATAAATTAACGATCTTAAAATAATTTTAAATCCGATTAAACGTCGACTCGATTAAAGATTTTTCGATAAAAATTAAACTTCTTTAACGGGACGGCCCTCGAAAAGAAGAATACGAAGGAGAGAGCCGCCGATCGACTTTTCATCTATCGAAGATGAGGAGGGTCCTTCGATGGCGTCGTGTTCTTTTCGCGAGGTTCCGTATCGGGGGGGGGCGGGGGCTGGTGGGGGGGGCGCCCCCGGAGTTCCCGAGCCGTTTTTTTTTTAGGTTCCCGGCGCTAAAAATGCAAATAGTTTGTTGTTCGAGTGCGTAATTCCGGATAAAGGGTCTCGTTTACCCTATTTATTTAAACGCGAGCTTTAGTCGAGAGTTTCGGCGGACGCAGAGGGAGGGAGAGAGAAAGACTGGAAAATTATGAAAGCTTCGAAGGGACGAACGCGGACGAATCGAGGTCTCCTAATTTAATTTCTTCGGCCGGTTTTATTTTAATTGTTGTTTGTTGATGTGTCGTCGGCTCGCTCGTCCGCGCGATCGCGATTTTTACTTTTAAACGCCCGTTCGGGCGCGGCTCGTTTGTTTTTGATTTTCGCTCGAACGTTTTTTTTTTTAACAATTAACTGTTTAAATACTTTTAATTGTTTTGTCGATCCTTATACACGTATGTATGTAAGTACAATTAAGTAGTTTTTTTAAGGACAAGAGTCTGTGCGGGCTGCATGCACTTATGGGAGAGGGGGGGGGGATACTTCGAGGTGCACAATGTGTTGCCTATTTATTACGTCTTCGATCAATTTTCACTTACAACGTGTCGTTCGGTTTGAGTCGGCCAGCTAGTTGTTATATTGGTGGGCGATTGTAAACGCCGTGACACGGTCGAGGCACAGCAAGCTACAGGGGTTTTTTTTAATCCTTTATTGACCAGTGAAAGTGGTACTACCCCGACCAGAACCGTCGTAAGACATATCGTCAGTCGGGGCTTTGGTACTACAAATATACAAACAAATAACAGGAACGGCAAAAGCAGTGAACAAAAACGATAAACGGTGAAACAGGAAACAGAAGTAAATTAACAATACAACAAAAAATGTAGCGAAACATCAGCAATTCTCCCCATTATACAACGGGGTCGACAACTGCAGGAGGAGGGCCACCCACACCAGCTTGTGCGAGTCGCTCCTCCTCACACCTGGTACGAAGGATCAACTCCCACAAGGAGGCAACCCTATTCCAGACCGCTCCGTTCTGGATCATTGCTTCAACAACATTATTGACGAGAATTGGGCAGCCTAACTCCCTCTCCAGCTCACCTTGTAGGGCAGCCCATCTTTGACAAGAGAACAAGGCATGTTCTACCGTGTCCTCGTCAGAGCAATCCCTGCAGGAAGGTGACTCTCTTTTCCCTATCTGACACAGGTAAACACCGAACGAACCATATCCGGTGAAAGCCTGTGTCAGATAGTAACTCATATTCCCATGAGATCTGGAGTGCCAGCTCTCGAGGTCAGGAATGAGTCTCCTCGTCCACGCCCCTTTTCTCGATCGCTGTCATCTCCCCAAAATCACCCTCCTTCTTGCTGCCCTACTCAATGATCCCGGTGAAGGCCATGCTTCCGACCTCTCTAAAGCAAGCAGTCGGATAGGGATCAGGCCTGCTAGCACAGCAACAGCTTCAGATGAAACATTTCTGTATGCGCAGCAGACGCTGATCCATAGCCAACGCTGAAGAGAATCGAAAGCTTTGGCATTCACCCCTACCTCGCAAGCCGCCACCCACATCGGAGCGGCATATAAAACTATTGAGTAGGCCACACTTACCAGCAATCTTCTCTTCCTGGTTGAGGGGCCTCCGACTCCGGGCATAATTCTCCTCAATGCGCCGGCTAAATTTTTAGCTTTGTTAACTACAGTGTCAATGTGGGATCTAAATTTTAAGTGACGATCTAGTATGACTCCCAGATATCGCGCACTGCCGCTCGGGCGCACTAAGACCCCCCCGATCTCGATAGAGATCGGAAGATCCTCTTGCGCCCGTTCGGCAGCAACAAAACCGTTTTCTCTGGCGCGATGGTAAGGTCATTATCGGTCATCCACATCGACACCAGGTCGACACATTGCCAGAGAATGCCCTGTAAAGCCCCCTCGGACTTTGTTGACACCATCAAGGCAAGATCGTCGGTAAATGCGACCAGATTGGTCCCCTCCGGTAGGTCTAGTGTCAGGACCCCGTCGTATAAGATGGACCTAAAACTGATCCTTGTGAGACGCCCCTAATGATCTCAAGCCACTCGGAGCGACCAGAACTGTCACTCACCTTGACTGATCTGTCGCTCAAGTAGCTTGAGATCATTGCCGCAAGGTAGGGAGAAATGCCCTTATCAACTAATCTATTTACTATTAAGTCCCAGCTTGCGGTATTGAAAGCATTTTTATCGTCGAAAAGTACTAAAACACACCACTCGCGGGTTCTCCAGGTGCCGGCTCTAGCTTTATGAACTAAGCCAACCACCTTCTCAATGGCGCTCAGGGTGGAGCGACCTCTCCGGAAACCGTACTGTGAATCGTGTAAGGTATTTGTGGTCTGTATTTCTTCTACTAGTCTGTTATGTAGGAGAAGTTCCAATAGTTTACCACCCGAGTCCAAGACACATATAGGACGATACTTAGGTGTAGATGGGTTTCCACCCTTTCCAATCAGAACCAGTCGCGCTAGCTTCCAGCTCCGTGGGAAGAGACCTAAACTCAGGTGGTAATTCATTGTAGACAGCACCGTTTCAGGTAATTCCTCAGCAAAGATTCGCATTACGTTCGGAGAGATCCCATCCGGCCTCGAGGCCTTCTTTATCCTCAATCTGGAAGCAGCTCTTGCTAGTTCCGCGGTCGAAAAAGGACTGGCATTCCTGCAGCACGATGTGTCCTTGTAAGGCTGCAGGTCGTCCTGATGGAAATAGTTTCCTAGCTTCGGCAAGAACTACTTCCAAGGAAGGAGATCCATGTTGGGAACATTTGAAGCTACAGGGTTATCAGTAAATACTGTCACGCGACCGAACGGACGAATTTTCTCGGTTTTCAGCACTTAATTTTCACTTTCGCAATTAATTTATTCGTGTTCTGCGCGTTATTTTGATCTAGAATTCTCTGCTGGAAAAATGGTATCAGAAGAAGACCGTGCCACCATCGTCACCCTCCTCAAGTGGGAAATGCCGATTTCGGAGATCTCAAAGACGCCCAAACGCCATCGGAAACAAGTCCACCGCGTCGTCCAACGTTTCCAAGAGACAGGAGGGATAAAAGTCCGTCGGCGAAGCGGAAGACCACGAAGCGCAAGGACCCCCGAGCTGAAAAACAAGGCGAAGAAGAAGATCCAGCGCAATCCCAAGAGAAGCGTCGCAAAACTCGCCAAGGAACGCGACGTCAGATACAGGACCGCGCACACGCTTGTCGCGGACGATCCGGGACTCAAGTCGTACAAGCACGCCAAAGGACAAGCCCTGACGGAAGAACACAAGGCCTCTCGACTCGAAAAATGCCGACGAATGAAGACCCTGAGCCGCGGCGAATTCTCTTCGCGGACGAGAAGATTTTCACGGTAGAACCCTACCGAAACTCCCAGAACCAGCGCGAATTGCTTCCACAAGGCTCTCCACGCGTCGCGAAGATCGAAAACGCCCATTTCCCGAAGTCTGTCAGGGTGTGGGGCGGCATTTCCGGATTGGAGAAAAGATCAATGCGGAAACGTATCGGGAGCTGATTCTGGAAGCCGCCGTTCTCCCTGGGCCGAAGAGAACGCGGAAAACGTCGATTGGAGGCTCCGGCCCACGGCGCGAAGAAGACCACGGAGTGGTACGAAGCCAATCTCCCGGGATTCCGGGCCGAAGAACGTTTGGCC
>JARFJA010000017.1:0-61224 GCA_036326145.1 Rhagophthalmus giganteus
TTCTCAATCGCCAGTTAACTCTGACTCAGTTAATCGATTTTATAAATGTAAAAATAGGTGAAAAGTTATCTTTGTTATCGTAGATCAATAAATTTTTTATTACAAAATATCAAAAAATTATAAAAAGCGCATCAATGTCGAGACACTGTTCATAGTCGTTATTAACGATTAAAAAAAAAACGAGTTATGACTATTAATTTTCGATAGGACTACCCTCCCGTTAAAACAGCCACACGTCACGCAAGAGAAGAACAATCAACATTTAAATGCATTTTTTTCAGTATAACTGTTTGCATTAAACCTATAAACCTTGTAACCTTTAAAAGAAATTTATGAATTGCGCCGAACGTATGTTTCTTCGTTTGCAAAATTCGCTCGAATTCCATTTTCATTTATACTTGTTTAGATTTTGATCGTTGAACGTGTGTTAAAAAGTTGGGGCGATTAGTTGCTCGATCCGCCACCGAGGGCGCTGGCATCGGTAAATGATAAGCTCCCGCCTACGCGTGCGTAGTCCATAATAATCGACTGATGGCCAGAGTTAACGGGCGATAGTAGAATCGACCCTAAGGGCCAATTGTACATTGACAGTAACAACTGGCCCTTATTGTTAGTATTTAAGGGGATACCAGCGGTCGTTTAAACTACAAATCTCGTTATAGAAATATTGAAAATAGGCAACAAATATTACAAGAAGGCCGTGCAAATAATTAGTTAGTTTTTTCATCGTCACCGCCTTCTTGTGTAGTGAACCAATAGAATATTATTTATCCCATTTTAGGATAATATTTCAAAATACTTGTGCGATTTCGACGCGCCGAGAATGATAGAAGATCTTTTACAGATATTTTCTTATAACGAAACGGGTAACGTTTAGATACTACCGCAGCTTACAATTTCCTTTTTATTCTATTTATTTATATCTATAAATACATTGCGTTTAAAAAAGTTCTTTCCATATGAGAAGCTCTATTTATTATTATTTATAGTGTTTTGGTTTATAGTTGATGTGATAAATACTTTTTGTCGTCGCATTTTATTTTACATTGTCATTGAAACTCTTTATTTAAAAGTTTTTATTGTTTAATGCATTTAATTTACGTTATTTTCTAACCCTGTTCGTATTATTTAATACGAGTCAATTGTTTGATATAATAGTCTATTAAACATAAGAACAAAAATGAAATAAATATGCAAGTATTTTACTAACTTTAACAATATTGAACATGACTAATACCTATTATATACAATACCTATTAACAAAAATTATGTACCTATTTCTACTGAAATATTTAAAAGGTGCCTATGTACAGTTATTTCTTACAAATGAATGTACGAAATAAAAACAATGTTTAAATTACTTACATATTATAAAAGCTTATCCAAACCTATATGATGTTCACGTCATCGATACAAGGTTACTAGATGATGACGTTTCACACAGTGCTGTCACTTCGTACCTCGTATTTTTACAGTTCTAATAAATTGTAGTTTTTCTTGATACTATCTAATATGTGCGCAGGTAAATCATCTATAGAATATGTCACTTTCCAAACTTTAAACCGAATTATAAATAAACAATCTAGTAACTTTTTGTTGATGACCTAAGTTGCATGTAGGTTTGGATAGGCCATACCTATAATGTAGCTATAGTATTATTTTAAATAAACATTTCTTAATGGAAAACAAAAATATCAAATAATTGTAAATATATCAACCAAAACACTTTAAAGTAGTTCTGAACATATAAAATATGTCCAAAGCGAAACAGTATTTGTTGTATAATTGTAAGGCCCTGGGTAGAAATGAGTTCAATGTATAGTGTCTTTTATACTCACTAATATAGAATAACGCAACCGATATAGTTGCAATAGGAACGCGAAAACCATCCGAACTCTGAAGATGAGAACAATCAACGTTACCTTTCATTAAATCGAATAATAAGTCCAACACTATTCTTCTGTTGACACAAGGTAATAATTTACGGTAGTTGCGAAGTAGAACATAATTAATATGATCCCTAGGAATACATAATTTAAAAATATAACAGCATCATCTAAGGTTCTAAGGAATTCATGGTTTTAAATAGTTTTAAGTCATCTACAAACATTAATATATTAATATCATTGAAAAAATTAGAAAACGTAACGAACCCCGGAGAGAGTCCTCCGAACACCGGAGGTAGCAACAAAGTCGCTGGAGTCGTTGGAGTAATAATTATCAATTTTAACTATTAAAATTCTATTAGTAAGATCCAAGCACGCAAGAAAATATCCATGAAACTCCAGAAGTTCGCGTTTCATTACTGAAAATTTACTTGTCAAACGTTTTACTTAGATCAGCATAAATGGCATCAACTTGAAGATTGTCACTTTCAAGATTATTAAAAATGTCATTCTTATCAATTAAAAGATTTGTATTACCGAAGGCCTTCTTATAAAACCATTCTGCGCTTGAGAAATCAGTGGTTCGATGAAGTATATCAATTTTGACAACACGATTTTTTCAAAAATCTTAGGTAAAATAGATAATTTTGATATAGGTCTATTATTTTCAACATTCTTTCTATCTCCAGATTTAAATAATAGAATAAAATAAGATTTTTTCAAAAATTAGGAAACACCAGTATTTAACGATGAGTTAAAAATATAAGAAACAGATTCAGCAATAATATGCGCTAAAGACGTACCGCGAAAGTATCGCTGGTTATTCATTATAGTCCTGTACCTTTAGAAACATCAAGACTGTATAATGCATTGTAAACGACATCAACTTCGATCATGCAAGAAGAAAATCAATGAAATGATTAAATTGCAATTAAAAAAGGTCTAATTCCACACTATCAAACAACGCAAAATGCCTAGAAAATAAAATTTGTGAATTTTATTTCAAGCTGAGTTGTGACTCAGCTCCAAATTTGACAAATTCATCACGTAGATAACACACATCAGGATATTTATTAGCGCTTCTAAGGGAATGTACATAATTCCAAAATACCTTCAAATTATCAGGAATTGAACAGTGCATATAAATAATTAATATAATTAGAAAAATCCAACGTGAATTTCATTTTACATTATTTACGCAGGCTTTTAAATTTTAATAATTGTATAAAAACACGAGTAAAAACATAGTATCAACGCAATCAACAGAATTTATTATGCATTTATTAATTTATAATTTATTCAAATTATTTATTTGATTTATTTATAATTTATTCAAATTATTTATTTTATTTATTTATTTATAATAGGTATACATAAATATAGGTAGTATAAGTATTCGTATCAATTATCCTGTTTAAATAGTTTTTAAATAAATTTTCGCTGTCAATTACTTCGCTACACGATAGATATAGTTTACAGATCTTGATCTAAATTTAGAATTTACCACTTCTCTTTCAATTTTACGCCTTCTGAAAAGAATACGCCTGTCTTGTAAGACTGCCATCTTTTCGAATAGTACTGAACTAAATACCGATAAATACACAAAATAACGATATTTCTACATCGAAAAAAACGCATTTAGCATCAAATTAGGTACATTATTTTTTTACTATTGATTAATCTAAGCATTGCCTATCGTATACAGCAATATTGGAGTTGTAAATAATTTTTATTTGTGAAATAATGAACGTTTTCTTTAAACAGTAGTTACCAAAAAATTAATGAATTATACAAAAAACTAATCAATCGGCACCCTCCATCTTACTTTTTTTTATAACTGTATAAAGTTTTATAATTATCAGACATCATTTAACTAGCAAAAATTGAAAAATAATTTCCATATTACTAGTTTTTCTATGGACAAACTTTTATTTATAGTTTATCGCTATTATAAACCGATCAGCACCCCGGCTCATGTAAATACGAACAATTTGATATATAATTTGACTTAGTTTAGTTACAGGAATTAAGAATTATTGCAAAAATATGATTATTGTGTGCGCTGGTATCCCCTTAAGTCAGAATTTTATTAGTATGACATGATTTAAGCTAACAATAAAGACATGCCTTCGTCGTTCCACGGCTAACCAAAACCGAAAGACTTGCCCCGTCAACTTGCATATAGGCCGACATACTGAAAACTAAAAAATTTTGAAATCATCTTTTTAAACAGATTTTCGAAAACGTCCATTCGATCGGCAAAGATTCCGAATCACCATTCAAGGATACACTTTAGTTATGCAAAATCTTCATTTAAAGACCATTTTACTAACCAAACCAAACTAAAGATTACTTTTGAAAAATAAATCGCGCCGGAAGGAAACCGAAAATTGACCAAACAACCACTTCGACAATCACTACACAAAAATTATTAATGTCGGAAGGTAACGGAAAATAACAATCTTGGCCTTCTCATCTTGTAATTCCCTTATTTCTTGTTCGTTCCATCTATATTTTCTATTAAATTATTTTTCGATGTCCTATTTCGCTTTTTATATTCTTATCCTGCGCACTGTTATAGTGTTATTTTCGATCGCCACGTATACGTATGTAACGTACATTTCCGATCAGACGAACGTTTTAGTTAATACAAATTAAACGGTAAACAAATATTGAGCCCGTCATTTTAATTTCGGAATCGCGCTTTAAACGGATCAAAACAAATAAAATTTTAGATCAACGGCAACGTTTCATCATTTCGATCGGACCGCAAACTCGGCCACGTCGGATTCGCCGTGCAATTTAAATTTTTGGGGCATCAGAAAAACTTCGATAAATTTAATTTACCGTACACCGCCCTCTCCTCTCTCGCTCTCCAGAAGCCCCCGGCAACTTGCGTACGTATTTGTTGCAACACAAACAAGTTTAAACGGAACACCCGAGCGTCTTTTGTTTAAATTTAAGCGCGAACTCTCGTTTTCATTTTTTCTATTCGATACGCGAAATTGCAAAAATATCAGCGAGACGCAAATTATAAATATGGTAACGGCGCACTTTTGTATTTTACGATTAGAAATTTTAATTTGCAAATGTTAATTTTAAAACGGCGGTAAACTGACAATGAGTTTCTTCGAAATTGTTCGTAACCGCATTATAAACGCTTTGAATGTAAATACCGGAGGTGCTTTGTAAACGAAAATAAAATTTTAATCTACCGTTTTTGTGCTTTCCAAATTTAAATTTAAACAGACAAAAATTGAGAACCCATAATAATATACATATTAAAAAAAATAATGAAACAGTACGCGTAGTTTTTGGAAGATTTGAAATATTTGAAAATTATAGTATAGGTACACTATGAGCCGCGAAGGAAAATGTTGAACCGACGTAATTTTTAATGGAAAGTTATTTCGTACGCGAAAGCGAAAGGCACGACACGCGTTATATGACGCCTTTATACGACAAATCGTAAGTCGCTCGAATTATAGGTTACCCATAAAACCACCATAAATATAAAATCGGGCTGACCACAATAACGCGCCATAACCATAAATTTATTAGATCATAACAAATCTCTGCGCGAGACGTCTTTTAAAATTACGACTCCAAATTTGGCCGACGACGCATTTTGTTGTTTTTTTTGCTAGTGCTTATTACATCTTAAATTATCGGCAAAAAATTAGACAATTTTTGACGCATCTGTAGTGTGTTTGTTACATAAAAAACGTCCAGTTTAAGATTCGGAATGTCAGTCGTAATCTATGATTTTTTTTAATGCAATATTTGTCCATTTCTTTGTAATTCCGTGAGAAAACTACAGTAAACTATATTACGATTGACATTCCCAATTTTAAACTTTAGACAATTTTAGAACAACCCTCGTGCGTTACAAAAACACTCGATACACTGATTTAGCCTCACCATCTCGGATTTTGATCAAATTCGGCACAACACATATAGACTAACATAAGAAACATACAAAATTTTATTAAAACATATCTATCCGTTTTGAAAATACGACTAGGTAATGTTTTAAAAAAATAGACATAAAAATCGCATCGCCGCGGCGTATTTTTAAATTACCGTAGCGGATTTCATAATTAAGTTAGAGAGATGAGAGCGACGCCAATTTGTAGAATTTTTTCAGATCTTTCTCCTGATATGCAACACGACAGGGATTGTGGGAAAATTTGGCTTTTTTTTCACAAATTCGAACGTGGAAGATTTAATTTTCAATTTTGCAAAAAGTGCGTCTTCGAAACTTTTCAAAAAAATCTAGAAAATAGTTCGTACTAATGTTAAACGATTTACAAAGTTTAAAAGTGAATTAAAATAACTCGTTTGGACGATTTTTAAACAACCATTTCGCAACCGTCGGCGTTTTCGATAAAATGCCTACAATTAGCAAGTGATAGAGAACATGTGCAATATTCATTCGTAACTTATCAGACTTCGAACAAAGAATAAACGGCTTTTCAATTAAAAAATTGGATTTTTTTTGGTTTTACGCAATAACTTTGATGCATTTATTAACGGAATTTTCGCAGTCGGTGCTTACGTAAGTGTTTTAAATTTGTTGCGCGTATTTGCGGGCGTGTGTTATTTTGAAAAAAAAAGTGGGATTTTTTAATTCTCGACTAACTGATTTTATATCCTATACATTTATGTATAAGCACGCTGTGTTAAATGTGCAGAATTGCATGACTACCGCACTTGTAAAAAAAACCGTGACGACAGAAAACCGCCCAAATGTGTCCTTTGTCTTGGTCAACACCCTGCAAATTACAAAGGGTGCACATTGAAATTCTAAACAGAAGACTCCCTAGCACAGAAAATTCAAGTTACGCACTACGCCTTCAAAGTCAACAACAGAAGCAACAAACACAACAACAGCAGCTCACACAATAACAGCAGCATCAGTCCTATCAACAAGAACAACAGAGTCAACACCAAAACCATGAAAGCCAAGATCATCAGCAAAGTCAACAGCGGATATTACAGCAACAACCATCAAGTCAAAGACAGTACAATTTATCTCAAATACTGCCTCAACCTCAACCACAGTCAACTCCCCAAATTCCAAGTGTCGTCAATCCACAAAACTATGACATCACTTCGATAATTATCACACTTCAACAAACAATACAAGCACAACAACAGACAATTAACGAACTTACCACACAAATTAGACAACTTCGAGAAGAACTAAAAAAATTAAAATGGCTCCTACATATAAAATAGCTGAGTGGAACGCCAACGGCCTCGTAAAGCATAAACATGAGCTAGAAACCTTTCTCCTTCACAATGATGTAGACATCTTACTAGTATCGGAAACACACTTTAATAGCAGAACACATTTCAAAATACACAATTATCAACTTTATTCCACAAATCACCCAGAAGCAGATCATCATGCTAGAGGAGGCACGGCCATTATAATAAAAAGACACATTAAACATCACGTGTTACCTCCCTATAAAGAGAAATTCCTTCAAGCCACATCCATAGAGATAGAAGACTGGAATGGCCCACTAGTCATTTCAGCTTCACACTGCCCTCCTAATTACGCAGTTAACAAGCAAGGTTTCATCGAATACTTTAGATCACTAGGTACCAGGTTCCTATCAGGAGGAGATTTAAACGCTAAGCACACCCTATGGGGTTCCCGAATCTCTCCACCAGGTAGAGGTAAGGTGCTGCATCAATTAATACAAGAACTCCAACTGGGCTTCCTCTCAACATATGAACCCACCTACTGGCCCACCGATCGAGGTAAACTACCTGACCTGCTGGATTTCTTTATAACTAAAGGCATTGCCTCAACGTATCTAAAAATTACATCAAGCCTTGACCTAACCTCCGACCACACACCAATTATAGCAATAGTGAGTAGCATGATCATTGCTAGAGAAAATGTACCAAAATTATATAACAAAAGAACCGACTGGAATCTCTACAAAGAAATCATTTACAATCGCCTGGACTTAAAAATATCACTACAATCTAATAACGAACTCGAATTAGCCATACAAGATTTCACAAGAATACTACAAGAAGCTGCAATCGAAGCAACACCAATAATTGATAATAAAAGACAACAAGAAAGGTGTCCCATCATAGTTAAAAGAAAAATAGCTGCAAAAAGACGGTTACGACGTATCTGGCAAAATACAAGATACCCATCTGATAAGAGAAACTTAAATCAAGCAACAACAGAACTAAAAGCATTAATTAAAGATCTAAAAAATAAACACTTCGAAGAGTATCTTACAAACATAAGCGCAACAGCCGACACAAATTATTCCCTCTGGATGGCTACCAAAAGAATAAAAGACCAAAAACAGCCTATCCCTCCCCCGAAACAGCCAAATGGAACATGGGCAAGATCAGATTTCGAAAAAGCAGATCTCTTCGCGCTGTACCTCGAGAGTGTTTTCCAACCAATCGCATCACAAATCACCATCGAAGAAGAAGCAGAAATACAAATTTTTTTGGATATTCATACCAATTAGCACTCCCGTTGGACTACTTTACAGTTAAGGAAGTTAAAAGCATGATTAGATATAATCTCAATTCTAGAAAAGCACCAGGCTTTGACTTACTTACTGGCAAACTGCTCAAAGAATTACCAAAGAAGGGAGCAGTGTTTCTAACTATGCTCTATAATGCTGTTCTACGACTGGGGTACTTCCCGGCCCAGTGGAAAGTAGCGCAGGTGATTCAGATACTAAAACCTGGGAAATCAGCTTATGAAGTCACCTCATAGAGACCCATTAGCTTATTGCCAGTGGCAGGCAAACTACTGGAAAAACTCCTAGCCAAAAGACTAACACCCATCCTAGAAGAAAATAACATAATTCCAGACCATCAATTTGGTTTTAGGAGGGACCACTCTACTGTACAACAAGCCCACCGTATAGTCGATAACATAAACCAAGCCTCTGAAGAGAAGCAATACTGCTCGGCTGTTCTTCTTGATGGAAGCCAGGCTTTCGATAAAGTGTGGCATGTAGGCCTCAAGTATAAACTCAAGAAAATACTACCTCATCCACTATTTGTCATTTTAAAATCGTATCTGGAAGAACGTTATTTCCACGTAAAAATTAGCCAATATCAAACGGCGCTTCACACAATCAACTCAGGGGTCCCTCAAGGAAGCGTCCTTGGTCCGTTTTTATACCTCGTGTATACGGCAGATATACCACTAAGTCCGAACTCTCTTACAGCCACTTTTGCTGATGATAATGATGATAATGACAAGACACTCAGATCCAACAATAGCTGCCCAAATCCTTCAACAGAACCTAGATCTAGTGTTTCAGTGGACCAAACAATGTCGCATCCAACTAAATGAAGCAAAGTCGTTTCATATAACATTCACTAAGTGTAGGGGTAATACACCACCCGTTCTTATAAATAATATTCAATTAACTCAAGTTAGTGAAGTCAAATATCTCGGATTACATCTTGACAAGGGTCTAACTTGGAGGTCACACATATGGAAGAAAAGAAAACAACTCGGCATATTGTGTAGTAAACACTACTAGTTATTAGGGAGAAAATCTAAATTAGCATTAACAAACAAGTTCTTAATCTACAATTTGATCTTTAAACCCATATGGACATATGGCATTCAGCTTTGGGGAACAACGGCAAACTCCAATATTCAAATACTTGAGAGATTTCAAAATAAAGTGCTAAGGTCAATGTGTGATGCACCATACTTTGTGAGAAATACAGACATTCTTAGTGACTTGAAAGTGGACACAGTTAAAGAAGTGATAGTTAAGTTCAGTGTTAAATATCTAGGTAAACTAGAATATCATCCAAACCGTTTGGCTGTTAACCTACTCGATAATAGTGAAACCATTCACAGACTAAAGAGACACAAACCACTAGACCTACCGAATAGATTTGATTAAACTTATTCAACCTAGTATGTAGATAACTGTAAATCGTTGGATTTCAATAACGTCAATGCCATGTCCAATATTTTCTAGCAGACATGTACAGTTGTATGCAGAAGTTTCCGGCCAAACAAAATTTTGCGATTAAGTAATGTATAAAGGATGCGAAGTGGAAACACAAATATATCATCACAAAATATCTTTATTATAGAACCAAAATGTGTAACTAAATATTTTCAAGTAACAGTTAATAAATATTTACAACAAAAATAACAATTTTCACCTTTTCATAAATGTCCGGCCAAATTCCAAGAAGCTACAATTCGCTCTGTTTCGTTTATGTTATCGGTTACAAAGGTATGTAAACATCGAGAACTATATTTCTTTCATATTCTACCTTTAGTATTAATCGGTTAAGATGCCTAAACGCACGTCTTTAGACATACGCGAAGTAGTAATTAAGTTACACAATGAAGGAACGTTTCACGTGTAATAGCCAATCTTTTGTCATTAGGAAAATCCACTGTTAACGATATTATAAATAAGTGGAAGACTACAGGTGATCTAAAAGATAAACCTTGTCCTGGAAGGCCCAGAAAAACAACGAATCGTGTCGATAAAATTATTAAAAGAAAGGCTGTCGTAGACGTAAAAAAGAATGCTGCGATCATCGCACGTGAATTACGCGAGGAAAATTTAGCTGACATTAGTCAAAGTACTGTTTCACGTAGATTAAATAAAGTGGGACTTTTGGACGCGTTGGAACTAAAAACCACTAATTAGTAAAAAATAAGAAGGCCAGATTGGAATTTGCAAAAGCACACCAGTACTGGACTACTGAAGAATGGAAAAAAGTGCTATTTTCAGACGAAACTAAAATTAATTTGTTTGGAAATGATGGGAGAAGATATGTTCGTCGACCTAAAGGTACTAGAAATTCTTCTAGGTATCAAATACCAACAGTAAAACATGGTGGAGGTGGTATTATGCTTTGGGGTGCATTTTCATGGAAAGGCGTCGGTCCACTTCACAAAATTGAAGGCAACATAAACGCTGATATGTATAGAGACATTCTATCAGTACAAATGCTACCTTGTGCTCGTCGAAATTTGCCACGAAATTGGATTTTTCAGCAAGATAATGATCCAAAACATCGATCGAAGCTACTCCAAGAATTTTTCAGGAAGAAAAATGTTCGTGTTTTGGAGTGGCCGAGTCAATCCCCAGACTTGAATCCAATAGAACATTTGTGGCAAGAACTCAAACTAAGAATAGGAGTTGAAAATCATAGTAATAAAACTGTTTTGTGGGAGAAAGTTCAGGAAGAGTGGAAAAATATCTCACAAGATCGAATCGTCGAACTCATTGAGAATCATCAGCACCTCATCGGCACCGATGTGCCGCCGTGATAGCTTCGAAGGGTATGGCTACTGAGTACTGATGAAAATATCACATTTGTTACCATTTTTGGAATTTGTTCTCAAGTTATCGTGTTTTTTTTTCATGTTTAGTGGAGAATTTATATTTGGCCGGACACTTATGAAAAGGCAAAAATTGTTATTTTTGTTATAAATATTTATTAATCATTACATAAAAATTTTGAATTACACGTTTTGATTGTATAGTAAAGGTACTTCACGATGATATATTTTTGTTTCCTCTTTGCATCCTTCATACATCACTTAATCACAAAATTTTGTTTGGTCGGAAACTTTTGCATACAACTGTATTTTGCTTATTGTTATAAACAGATTGCAAAAAGTAAAATAAAAAAAAAATTATGAATAGGTAACTAACTCGTTCAGTTTCCGTTTCGACCTTGCGACCTCGATACAAAGTTAATATGTTTTAAATTAAACAAAAGTAGGTTTTGGTGATATTTTAGCACGTGTTGCAATTTTTTAGAACAATCGACGAACGACGCGGAACGTTTAAAATAAATCGGTTAACAAAATTTTAAGCCGAACTGAACCGAAGTAATTTAATAGGGCTTGGAAATATAGAATACAAAATAGCCACCGTATCTACACTAAAAATGCGGCCACAACCTTTCCGAAGGACCCACAACGACAACGGCGTTTTATTTCGCGTTCGACGTATATTTTCCTGAATAATTGCGGTTTTCACGTTGACGACGTCATATCATCAATTTTAGTCAGAATTTTATCTGGGCTGTCTTGATTTAATATATGTGCGTGGTAAAATTTTCTGTTCTATAATCAGATAGCGTCAAATATTTAGAGCCCTAATAAATTAAAGGGCAGCGGGCGACGACGACGACTGCGGGCGGCATCGTCCGCTCCACCCCATTTTTTTTTCACGGCCGAAATGCGTCGAATCGGTTGAATATTTTCCGCGAAAAATTACGCATCTGCATTAAGCTCCGCCGTCCTAACGGAAACTTCACCTTTACATCCCTAAAACGGGAGTAACCGGGTTAACTTTTCTACTTTGATGTTAAAATGCGGTTAACATTTGCAGAAATTCAACTGACTACTCTGCTCGGTAAACATATTAAAGCCACAATACCTCTAAAGTTAATGTAGTTTGCTTACAGTCCCAAAACTCCGTCCAAACTTGCACCTAAATAATGTTTATCGTTGAACTTACCAATTTGTTTAAAGATTATGAAGTATACGTATTAATTAAAAGTTGGAAGAACCGTCGCCGTAATTAACGTCCTTTCGCGCGACCCGCATAAATAAACGTAAAAATTAATGGTACGCTAGTTTGAAAATTGCGGAACGCCACAACAAAATAATTCGACTCGAAGGGTCAAATCTCTAAAATACTAATTGTTACAGACGTTAACGAGACACAGACCACGACCTAGATCCCAAGTCACCCAGTGGTCTCGAAGTTTCTCCCCGGGCACCCTGAACAATCGGTCGTCTCTGGAAGACAACGTATTTTTCGAACAACCCCCCACCACCCCGATTTCACCTACGGTACCGGACGCACGAGATTCGATAGATACTTTACAAATAGACCAAGGCGCCGCCGAACCCTTAGATCCACCAGTTAGATACACGGCGGTGCCCGGTTGGAGACGCGATCCGCACAACATCGTTCGTACGCGAGCCGAGCACCGAAGAGAAGTGGGCGGAAGCAGAATATTCTCTTCGTTCTTGGACAGCGTGTTGGACAATTCGGATCGAAGACAGTACGGAATGGGTTGGGTCGGACGGATATTTGGGTACGTCGTTGACCGATTTCTTCAAATTTATTTGACTAGAGCTTCTTTCAGACGCTCCATGAGAAGGTCGGTGATTCAAGATCGGGAAGTCAAACAGCAACTGGACGATATGGAGGATCATAGGCCTTTGTTCACGTATTGGGTTACCACGGTACAAATTTTGGTCCTCATCATTTCGTTGATTTGCTTTGGTTTCGGACCGTTCGGCGTCGATCTTCAGTCGAGATCTGGACAAGTGCTGGTTCCCAGTTTATCGCTGCAGCAAGTTGATTATATGGAGCCTGCAAATTTTTGGTAAGAAGCGAAATCTGATCCTTTATCGGGAGTTGTAAGATTATAAATGGTACGGTCATCAGGTACGGTCCGAGAGCGGCGGATTTGATCCATCTGGGCGCGAAATTTGCGCCGTGCATGAGAGTCGACGACAAGATCCAGCAGCAGATCGAGAAGACGAGGACGAAGGAGCGCGAAACCGCATGCTGTATCCGGAACGATGATTCGGGATGTGTACAGTCGTCCAGGGCCGATTGTTCGGTGAGTACTTTTCAATTTTAACTTCTAACGTCTTTCGTTCATTAAAATAATCGAACACGCTAATAATATTGTACGTTTGCTTCCAATCATTAGGTGCGAGGACTAATGCCATCGGTATGTTTATTCGCATGTTATTTATCACTGGTCGTTCATTATGTGTCTAAAATAAATTTGCACGTGCATGCAACAGTTTTAACGATGCGCTTATTATGTAGTCGATTCGGTAATCGATATTTCTCCTGCAGAATACAATATCGACTTGGAAGAAATGGACGCCCCGCGACGCGGGACCCGGCGGAAGAATATCCGGCTCGGTTTGCGGTCTCGATCCGAAGTACGTTTCGAACATTCTTAATCGAAAACTGTTAACGTTTGCTCTATTTTTTAAGGTACTGCGATGCTCCTGCAAGTGTGCACCCGTTCGAATGGCCCGACGATATCACAAAATGGCCGATATGCCGCAAAACTAACACGCAATTCTCGATACAGAAGCACGGCCCTCGAGATAAATCCGCCGAACACATGATCTGTGAGGTGATCGGCCATCCGTGTTGCATCGGAATACACGGGATGTGCAAGATCACTACGCGCGAATACTGCGACTTTGTGAAGGGCACCTTTCACGAAGAGGCCTCGTTGTGCTCGCAGGTGATTCTGCGTGCATTTAACAATCTCACCTGGCGCGATCGCTAACGTTTCCGATGCTTGCAGGTCTCGTGTTTGGACGACGTGTGCGGGATGGTGCCGTTCTACTTTCCGGAGGTGCCCGACCAGGTGTATCGGCTGTGGACGTCTTTATTTCTTCACGCCGGCATTCTGCAGCTGACGACCACTATTATAATACAATATTTCCTCATGAGGGACTTGGAGAAATTGACTGGTAGTTTACGTATTGCCATCATTTATCTTGGATCTGGTATGGCTGGAAATCTGGCGAGCTCTATTTTTGTACCGTACCGTGCAGATGTGAGTATTTTATTTACTGAATTTTATGGGTGCAGGACGAGGTTTTGGAAACTATTGTAAAATATTTGATAAGTAATCTACTAGAAACCTCCAGATAGATAGATTCCGAGTACTTCCTCCGATAGATTCCTTGATCGGATTTTTGCCATGTGATGGTGAACTTTGTAGACCCCTAGTGATCTCCATCGTTTCAGTCTTCAGTTTCACTTTCAGAGAGTTTTTTTTCGCTTGGACTTGCTTATCGCTTTCCGTAGGATTTTCTCGTTCATCTTGTACATTTCTTTTACAGCAACCAGTTCCGGCTTAGTTACGTTCGTTTTGTCTTTCAGGCGTGCTAACTTTCTTTGATATCCAAGGCACATAATTCTCACATCTGTCCAAGTCCCAACGTGCCTCCGAGAGGCAATTCTGATGTACTCCTGTACATCAGGCCTCAAAAACTTCCTTAACCCGGGATCGGTCGCATAGATCAATTTTACGAGAGCGGTCGCGGTGCGGTCATTTCGACCAAATAATTTACGTTTTTTTATAAATGTAGAAAGTGGTGTTATCTAGGTAAAAAATGGCGTAAATACTAGCTTATGGTTTTATTTATATTTATTAACGTATAAAAACAAATTCTATAAAATCAAAACTTAATACACCTGTATAACTATGTGAACAAAATAAACTACAAATTAATATAAAAATTTAATGAGGAATTTCTAATATTTCGGATTCACAAATATCGCAATATGTTATAGTATGTTCCTTGCAAATACATTTAGAACATCTTTTACAAACAGTTTTAGTTTTTCGATTTTTCTTCGAAGAACATCTGAAGCATCTTCCGAAACATGTGTTTGGTTCTTGATTCACTTGTATGCTAGGTACTAAACTAAATATCTCACATATCCTTGATTTCGTTAACTGTGGCACATGCGATGATATAAGACGCATTTTTAGAAAATCAAGAACCAAACTTCTACATAGAGTTTTCAAATATTCAGATCGTTTTAAATTGGATTGCGTATTATTTTCAAAAATTATTTGACTGTTTATACCAACTATATTCATCATTGAAAAAAAGACAGTTAGGGGCCACCTTGCGCTCTTCCTTGATACTGAATAATTTTGTTTCATCTCGTCTGCTTTATCCACACCTCCTTTAGTTTGATTATAAAACGTGATGATATGAGGTTTTCTCTTCTCTCCTGTAGACTCATCGATACTATCCGAATTCGCGCCAACGTGCATGCTTGATAGAAGTGTAACAACTTTACCTTTCTTTGGTACATATGAAACTAAAGTTGCTTCATTAGAAAAGCCAAATAAAGTAGTAGCGACATGACGGTTTTTTGAATTGACAAATGCAGGTGGTATTTCTTTTTTATTTTTTCGAATAGTACCAACAATGGTAATATTATAAGACAGTAACAATTTCATCAAAGGAATGGAAGTGAACCAATTATCTATAGTCACATTTCGACCAGAATTCTGAATCGGTAATGTAAGGCGCTCCACAACACTGGATGCACTATTGTCAATAACAAAAGGTCCATCCGGTTGCTTTCCAACGTATATCTCCATATTTGAAGTGTAATAATTTCGAGCATCAGCTAATGAAAATATTTTTATTCCATATTTAGCAGGTTTATTTTTCATATATTGCCGGAAGCTGCATCTTCCTCTGAAGGCTTCAAGCATTTCGTCAATAGTTACATTTTCTCCAACTTTGTAATTTGTTTGACGACGTCTGACAAACTTTTCAAATATCCATCTAATTGGAGCCAACTTATCGGTTTGTTGTCTTTCTGAACGATCATGAATATTATCAAATCGTAAGCATCGAAGTAAGAATTCAAAACGTTTCAATGATATGACATGTCGAAATATTTCAATTCCAGTACCATCGTTAGCCCATAACTCCGCTACATTTGTATGAGACAATCGTAATACGCCTGCGAAGTACAATAAACCAAATAAGGCTTTAAGTTCTGATGCATCCGTATCCTTGGCATCTCTGTTACGTGCGTAATTTACACGAACTTTTTCGATGTAAATATTTGTACATCGTACGATTTCATAAATCATATTATCAGTAAAAAACAACATCCAAGTTTTGAACACCAGGTATAAAGTTTATTAGATTTCTCTTTAGAGTTTTAGTATCACCCAATGGCCGTAGACTCCATTTTGTTCTTTTATCTCGGCCATGATAAAACCTTTGCAATTCAGAACGTTATCATCAGATCCTTCACTGGATTCATCTGATTGTTCAGTATCAGAGATGTGATCACTAACTTGTAAATCATCTTCATCGGCTTCGCTCTCATTTTCAGATATTTCTTCCTCTGATTGTATTTCTTGCCACAACATTTTTAAACGTGCTACTTCTCGCTCATGATCGCCCATTTCTAAAATGAATGTATAAAATATGTAAAACAAATGTATTTTAGAAAGTTTATATATTACTTACTGAAAGAGTTATTTAGGTACACAGTATTTTGTAAAAGGCCAAACATAGACGGTAGACCAAACGGTATCAGTCGCAAGACGGTCGTTATGACCATTCACGTAAACAAATGATAATAACACCTTTACCACACATAGGAAAACACTTAACTAGCTTGCATTCGCATCATTAGTATGTTTTTGAAGAATAACTAAGTACAAGTCACGTCAATGTAGATTTTGGTCACCCCCTCCCATACGACTTACATCTATTTTATTCTTCCTTTCCGCAGAACTTTTTTCCATTCAAAAATAATTATCTATAGTTATAGTTATTTTATGAAGTGTGCGTAGATGTATTATTTATCGGTCTTTTAGACCAATTAGCGACCGATCCCGGGTTAAAAAATAGCGGCGTGCAACCCATTCATACTTGACCTGTGCCTGTCCTCCCAGTATTTAGAAGTATATGTCCTGATGGTAGCTATGGTTCTTGGTGTCCAGCACCCGCTAGTTTGAAGCACGTGTCACGTCAATGTAGATTTTGGTCCCCCCCCATACGACTTACATCTATTTTATTCTTCCTTTCCACAGAACTTTTTTCCATTCAAAAATAATATCGGAAACATTCGTGAAATTGTCGATAAAACACTTACAAACATACCTTGAATAACCAATATAGTGACGATTGCAACGCCGTTGTAACGAGGTCGTAGCGAGTGAAGCGCCCGCTGCGAGCGCTTCATACCCTCCTTGTTGCAGTGTCGAACGATTGTACTGCATAAGAAAGTATTAATAATTGTGTTTTCCTTGTTTTTACAGGTCCCGTATTATTTGTTTATTTAATAGCTCTGGTGTCAGTCTATTACCTAGTATAATTTACTAAATTGGTGTGGTAATGACATTCACAAACGTCCATAACTCCTGTCCAAGAAACGATAGTTAAATTTTATTTCGAAAAGATAATCGCTCTCGAAACAAACCGATGTGAAAAATGCATTGTCTATACCTAAATAAACCGTTTCCCTAACGGTATAAACGTATCTCTAGGATTGCGCGATTATGACGCACTAAAATGGAGAACTACTAATGGTTACCTTATTTTCAGGTCGGACCGTCGGGATCCCACTTTGGATTGTTGGCATGTCTGATCGTTGAAGTGCTCAACTCGTGGCCAATGCTAAAACACCCCAACCAAGCCTTATGTAAGCTCCTCTCCATCATCTTGTTCCTATTCGTTATCGGGCTGATGCCCTGGGTCGACAATTACGCCCACCTGTTCGGTTTCGTGTTCGGTTTTCTGCTTTCGTACGCGTTGCTGCCTTTCATTACGTTCGGTCCGTACGACAGGCAGAAGAAGATCGTCTTGATCTGGGTGTGCCTGTTGTCGGCCGCCTTCCTATTCATATGTCTGATTCTTTTGTTTTACATCATTCCCGTCTACGACTGCGAGGTCTGTTCGTACTTCAACTGTCTGCCGATAACGAGAGAGTTCTGCGCTTCACAGAACATAAACTTTAAAAGGGACGATCACATAGTATGACATATATTTTTACGGTTACTAACCGTACTATTTAATCCTCCTCCCCGTTGCGTGTACACGTTGGTCGGTTTATCGTTTTTTAGTATTTTGAATTTTGCGTGTCGTTGATTTACGTCCCCCCACTTGTAAGCACCATCTATCCCAAAATATATTTTGGAATAATATTAACGATAGTATATACATACTAATTACTCTTTAACAACTAAATCAAAGAAAACTCGTTAAAAATAATTATTAATTAATAACTAATAATGATATGAAATAAGAAATAATAACTACTGGGACTCGACTTATTAAAATTTTCGTGAAAATGAAAAAAATATATATATTTATGGATGAATGTTGGAAGGTGAACAAAGTAAAAGAGAATAAACAATTAGTTTGTGATAATTTTCCAAAGATTAGTGACTGTATTAATATATTGAAATTGAGAATTGTAGCGTGAGAACTGATAAAACCCATGTGATAAAGACGATATCTGTACTTAAGTAAGATGTTTATTTATATATTGTAAAATATGTGCAATGAATTTGTTTAGTTGGCAACGAAAAATTTCAGCTATAATCAACTTATTTGCCTGCTATACGCTTGAATGCCCATAACGATTTTTTCCAGAATTGCATGGTTCGAAAATGTAAACGACCGCACGGTCGCTTTCGGGCCCCGTGCACGCGCGCCCCCCTTAACGAACGCGCGCGGGGCGAGCGAGTGCGGCCATTATTTTAAAAGGGACGAAACCGTAGATGTGACCGAAACATTCCATATGTATCAGAGCTACTATTACAATATACTTATTTATATGTGTTTTATCATTAACGTAAATGAATATTTTCATCACTATAGATTATTGATAACGTAGGTCTGTATAAAATTATTGTGTACGAATGATTCATATGATTGTATATATATATATAAAATATCGCATACGAACTGACCATGTTTACTTTTGACGTGACATTGTTGAACTTTCGGTTTAGTTTGATTTTTGCAGTTTACGTTGTATTTTTTTTTTTTTTTTTCGAGGCCCCGACAACCGTCACTCGCCCGGACACGAAAACGAAAATAGAACTTGGAATGAACGTGCTAGTGACGGGCCGGTTTAGATGTTATGGTCGTTTCGTTTCGTTTGTAAATACGACGTATTTTTGCAGTGTTTTAAAAGGCTGCAAAAGGAATGGTGAACTCGTTCTTTTCAAAATTCCTTCTCTCTCTCTCTTAACTTTACCAATGCCCCGAAAGTGTAAAAAATCAATTTTGTAAAACATTAGCAGAACTTTCTTTTGTAAATGTGTAGAATTTATTTTTAAATTTTTGGACTGATAGGAGTAATGTTTAAATATCAGAGATACACTGCAATTGTACAAAGGTTGTTAATTTCCAATTAATCGACAGACGGTGTTATAAAGCTCTCGATCGTTTTGGTTGTTATTGTATCGTGCCGTGGTATGTTGTATTAATACAATGTTTTTAGTAATATATTAATGAGATGCAGAAATGTGTATAATCACGATTGGGACACCGATGAAGACGTACTACAAGGTAATTAGTGGTCAAATCGATTGGTTTTATGTTTGTTTATATTTATTTATTTGTTCGTTTTCAGAAGTACAGTTCGAAATGTTGCATTAATACGACAATTTTGTTTGTGCATTTTTTTTAAAGGTTTTGTTCAACAGTTTGTACAGTTACATTGTAATACCACATCAGGTGTTATACTTAAGACCAAGCCTTAACATTATACTGATATAATAAATTACTTCTGCACATAAATGAAATGTTGTGTTTCATTTAATTGCACACAAAGCATTTGGAAGGATGCTTGTCGCCAAATACGATGAAGACGCACAGAAAACGACCAACTGCATTTGATGATTTGTGCGAGGACGAAACTCGATGAAACGACAATGAAAAAATTCTGTTTTAGATATTAAAATTTGTTGTGCAGTCAAGTCGAAACGCCGGACCAGTTGAACCTGTTAGAAAAAATTGATGGACCGGCGCGGATGCCTCTAGCGGTCGTTTTGTTTTTTTTTTAATTCAGTAATAAATTTTACTCCCCCCTTCAACTTTCGGCGCATTTAAGAAATTAATATTATTTTAGCCTTATCGAATTTGACTGCGGTCCGACACGTGTTTGGTTATATTAAAAATTCAAATTGGGAACTAGGATATTCGAGGGACGAAGAGACTGTAGAAAATTGCCCGCACGCTGTTACCGGGACGTCCAAAGCTTAAATAATCGAGTGGAACTCGTCGGACTGGTAGATCTTCAGGTATGTTTTTATGTTTATGTATTGAATGTGTTCAAGGAATGTTTACACCTTAATTTTTGGCAGAAATATAGAAAAAAAAATATTGACTCGTGTAATGTCTGAGCGTTCTATTGTTTTTTACACATATCGACTTTACGTACGAGCATAAGCATAATCTCTCATAAATTTGGCTGTTGAAAATCAACAGTAATGGATCGTTGTGCTATTCAGAAATATTCGAAAATGCGACTAAAGCGTTGCTGCGGAACGATTAACCGACCAACAACTTCATTGCATTGTTAGTTAATCGGTAACGACGTCTTACAAGTAACACTTTCAAATGTTTCTGCACAACGACTTCCATTAATCGATTTGACGTTACGTTCATGGCGAGTCACTAAGTCGAATAATAAAATTGCTACTTTCAGACACGTATTTTCAAATTTTTCATCAAATTTTAAGTGTTAACACATATTGGGCGGGTAGCCAAACAGACCAAACTTATATGCGTAGCGGGCGAAATTCGCGAAATACAATCTATACATTGACATATTTCAATAAAATTTGATAAAATCGCGATAATTTATAGTTTATAATGTACTATAATAATATAATGTCTTTTAAACTTTTTACACAAACACATCAAAAGCCATTATTATTATAATAAAAAAATAATTTAAAAAAGAAATGTTCAACCGTCCAAAGCCGACTAAAAACTGAATTATTTTTAAAAATATATGTTCAACACCCCTTTCTAGTAAATTCTGAATGTTTATCTAAAAAAAGTGTGAAAGATTCGAGTTTACTTTGTATATACATTTAAATTATGAGTAGTCTGCACGAAAACATATTCAAGGCGAAACAAATTTATGGCTCCTTATCTGTATTATGTAAACAAATGTTGGAAAAGTAAAGTTATTGAATCTAGACGAAAAGTACGAGTTAACTCTTTCAGTTTTGTGCGTAAACCGATAGAGTAAAAGTACCTTGCCCCGCTTTTAAAGTAAGTACATTCAAATAGGTAAAAATACCCGGCCCGCTAATAGACAGCAGTTCTCGAGGCAGGTATTTTTACCCGCCCCGCTTATAATGTGTTAATAATGCGTTATTTAGCGTTATTAAGTTGAAAGACGATCATTTTTGAATGTTGATTCGTTTTCAAAAATTCGAAAAATAAAAGTGTTCTTTCCTGTAATGCAATATATCGTCGTAAGATGGCGCTTCCCTAATGTAAAATTTACAGGTTCGCATTTTATCAACGCCTCGTATATTAAATCGAAATTCCTACTGATTTTTTTATATTTTATTCAAAAACAGTAATTTTTATTATTTTCTTAATAAAAAGCATTCGAACTTGAAAAATTGAAAACATTTGAGGGGCACTGGCGTAATCGAATTACCAATTTTTAAACCTCGTGTATAATTTTACGGGTCGTGCACGAACAATTTAATTACAAATTAAGTACAGGCCAATTCGTCGATAATGAGACGTACTTTACTTTCTCAGTTTATCCGTGGGTGGCAAATCAAATACCGTGCGCGCGACCTTGACGACCGCGAAGGTGTTGGAGCAGCCGTGCATCTTTACAAAAAACTAACAACAGTCAACAGGTAATCTTTACACATTTGTTATGCATGCATCTATTACATAATAAAATTAAGAAAAAAAAAAAGGAACCGAGTGTTTACGACGTAGGTTGTATAATTCGATAAAATTTGAGGTTATTATTGCGTGCCAAAGTCTCGGTTAACGTTTGCGCAATGGGGCCACCGTCGAAGTTAGATACGTATTATCGGCGATAGGACTATCTCGGTCAGCGTTACAAAGCACAATCGTTGACAGTGGTTAAACGTAAGTTGCAGCTCGTCGGGCGATGCGTAATTGCTACAGATGATTCTACATTTCGGACTGTCGTTCGACGTAAAAGTGTTACTAAGTTAATAAATGGTTTTAAATTACGTTGCCCCGATATTGGCGTTAGTAATAAATTAGGAACGAAGCCGATGAGTTCGACCGATAGTATTAATCGATCGTGAAGACTGAAATATGCCTTTTTCGAGATTATTTACTGTGAGTATCGTAGTTATAAGGGAACGATTGACGATTTCTATTTTCATTCATTTCGAATCCGATTTCCGTTCCGGTTTCTATAGGAGTCGTCGGGGTTTTCCAACGTCCAATAATATCTCGCGTTCCGCATGGAAACCGAAACGTTTTTAAAATAAACACCCATAAGTGTGTATCCTTAGCTTTGCTTGTTTTGTTGTCTTGGGCACTGCTGCACCTTGTAGAACAATCGTCCGGCTCATGAGTGAGTAATTGCCGTGGAATGCGAATTTCTCCGGGGAGGGGTGTTCGCGTGGAAGCACCCCCCCTTCGTCGTTTAAACGAAATGCCAGAAGAATAATTGCGATTTTAACGTGGAAATGTATAAAATTAAGGTTTGGCAACGGGCCAGGTGTTCAAAAATACAATCTCACTTTGGTTATCGAGTAAAATGTTAAATGCATGAAAATAGAATGTAAATATTTCTGTTGTGCATGCTGAAAATAATGGTAGAGAGACATAAGTTCGGTGCCGAATCGACCTTCGGGTGAAGTGTCGGAGCGGCAGGTTGTATTCGATGCACTTCCTAATATTCGAGCGCCGCGTTTTGATTTCGTGCCAAAGTTTTGTGTACCTATTCTTAAAAAAAAGAGGCCCAGTCACGATTTGCGCTTTTTGTATTGGGTTTCTGCTGCTAAAAAAAAAATTTACGTTAGGCAACACATATTGCATTTCGAACAGTCCTTCTCTATACTTTTTAATGGGTGTATTATAAATTAATTAAATTGATGTTCGGGGTGGTATTTATGAATGGATCGTGTTGTGTTTAATATTATAAAAGTTTTATTGGACCGATTTTTAATTATAATTATATTTGTCGAACAAATTTATAATCGTTGTCACAATCATGTTTTGTTTCTATTAGGCATCTTTGATCGAATCTCCCTGCGATCATAATTATCATAGGCAAATTATCTACGGTTGATGGGCTGGACTGGAGGGTTAGTTTGTGCGACTATCCCCGACCAGTTCGACCGATTCATTAAATTTATACTCCAAATCTGAAATTTTGATTGGTCGAACTAATTGGAATCTGGTCGGGCATCGTTGCACAAACGCACAAGTAAATGGAGTTCTTTACGGTCAAATTGATAAATGAAACTTCTTCCTCGTTGACAACCAATAGAGACAATGGATTCGAACTGTTAGTTCAAATCGGTTGCTTTTTAACGGGTTGTCGATGTGGAAATTGAAATTGGATGAGAATAATCTTCATTTATGAATTTAACTAATTGTAAGACTCCAATAATTGGTTACTCGGTTACAAGAATTAATTTTTTTTTGTTGTTTAAAAGATAAAATTGCTAAAATTTTGGCAAACGGCCATTCGATGTGACATTAAAACATTAGAATTTCGAGATGACAACGAATTTATTTATGGATCTATTGAGAAGCGACGAATTTAAAAGAAAAATTCGATAATTTGGTCAATTTTGTAAATTCATTTGTAGGAACGTTTGGGGAAAATCATCGCAAAATCGACCCAATTTTGACGAGACGACGAGTCCGACGCGTTTTCTTCTTCCATTCATAAAAACAAAACCATCTCCGAGTTTATTTGCCCGGAATAATAATATTGTCGTGATCCCAAATAAGGTGAACGTCGAAAGTTCGTGTGCGAGCGATTCTTTTAATTAGGTATATTGTTTGTTTAAATTAATTTCACGGCCTTGTACACTACACTTTCTTTAGTTTCCTTTGTTTTTGCGTCGACGAACTTTATATTATTGTGGGAGAAGTTTTCGTTTCCACGTCGCACTCGCGGATTTCTTCGAAGAAAGTTGACTTTCCTCATGTGCCATGTTTTCGCAGGAACCCGCGTAAACCCTAGCGCCCCGCCCGTCCGGCCGCCACGCGCGCCACTGACCGACAGATTATTATGTGAGTATCATCATCACTTCCTCTAATTTTCGATGCACCTCACATTAATTCTTCTTAGTTACTCACTTGCTCATTACTTAATGTCAATATGCGGTGGAAGGTGATTAGCTTTCTTCATTTGCGAAGTAAGGAGTACGTGGGTCATTGTATCCGGTATCGTAACTATTGCCAAAATTAAAACACGGTGGCCGAGATGATGAACATAAGATTACTTTTGTTCGATGGACATTCGGAAGAAGATGGGCAGTTAAAATGTCCAATTTAATGTCCTAAATATTTATTTGGCATAATTCTAATTGCGGTGTCAAAGAAAGTGTTACAAACTTAGTACTTATGGAAAGGTGTGGAAGATGGAGAGGATCCGAGCAAACTGCATTGAAAAGAAAACTGTCGATCGAAAAGAAGATTGGCATTGACCAGGAAAGTAGTCGGTCGTTCAGATTCTGACGGATGTGAACGGTAGCTTAATAACTACCATCGAAACAAAGAGACTCCGAAATCTTAGACCGCTGGTTTATCGGTCAAGCACTAATACCAATGAATGAAGATCGTACAAAATCGACCTGTTAGCCTGAGGTCCGTGTGCTCGCTCTTACGTAACCGCGGCGCGATTGCCATCTAGAAAGCGAAGCCGTGCAAGACGTTCTCTCGAAGCGAAAATAAAAACCCCGAACAAGGAACGCATTCGACGACGACACTGCATGGCTGGGCGCCACGCCGGCCGCGCCGTCGTCGGTCACGTTCCATTTCAACAGAAGCGGTTTGCAACGGCAATCAATGCCAGGCGGCATGTCGCTAATTAAATTTGGCTCCAGCTAAAAAGGTAATGTCTCAATGACGAATCGCGAACGAAGGCAAACTGCTGGCGAACGTTACGAGACGATAAACAACTGTTAGACGAATCGGATGGGCGTGGGTGCCGTCTAGGAATTGACATTAGCTTTTAGTCCATAAAAGGCGAAGACTGGTCGATGAAAATCGAAGGAAATGAGTGGCGTCGTTAGTCTTGATTTATCGAACAGGACCGGCTTGATTTTTCTTCGCGCGACCGAGGCCGTCGACGGTAAATTGCGTCTTCGTATTTGGAGATGAACGTGCCCGCCGACTGTTAAATTGGAATCGGGCCCGTTCGTTTCGTTTTTCTTAAAAGCTTAAAAATCGGCCCCGAAAATAGCCGTGTCCAATTTAATTAATTAACCGTAACACATTTGTCCATGCCCTACCTTAACCGCTCGATCGGAACCAATTAAGTTTGATTTGGTGTCGCGCAATTCCTCTTGACCGGCTTGTCCTGAACGCGTTATTTTTAGATCCGCTTCGCTTGTTGTCGCACCTCTTTTTTCATTCTTATTATTTCAGCCAACTATTAAAATTGGTTTTGCTGAAAAGAAAAATATCTACCCGGTCGATGTTGTGGAACTTGAAACCGGCATTAATAAACCTTAATGAACTAGAAGTCGTAAAAAGAAACAAATCAATATGTCGGACTGCGTCCTCTAATGAACTAAAACGATCGGAGGTTCGAATCTTTTTCTTTTTTTTTTTGATCCACGGACGATTATGAATGTTATTTTGGGGATTTTCGAGGAAAAAGGGCGCGATCGTTAAATGGCGCCCTAAAACGAATACGCAACGTGCATAGCCGCGATGTACCGTGGGTTGCCGTTTGTGTAGGCGTTTTGTTGCAGATGTATTACGTAAGGGCCGGCATTGGGTTCCGAGCGCGCCCAAACGTTTCGTTGCGGGTTCAAACCTAATAGTCCGGGAGGTGACGACAGATTTCATAACACCATTTTCTCAAAGTTAATTTTTTTTTACTAGTTACCCAAATAATATGTAATATGAAAATGCACGTCTTCCATCACACCCCCACGACAGGGTGGTACAGGAAAGTTGCAATTACTGCAATAAATTTGGAAAAAAAACTTATAGCCTCATACACGAAACTTCTTGTGTGTATTTTACTTTATATATAAGAAGTTTAGAAAACATCGTCTTCCGATGATAATCCACGACAAACCTTGTCTTCCACCCCCACAATTAAACGCATAAAAAATGTAAAAAAAATTTACAGCCGCAAGGATGAAACTGATAACTTTGCTTGTTTTCATACTAGCAAATACAAAAAAAAATAGTCTTCCATGCATAAGATACGGCGAAGATCGTCTGCTAGATCTATGAATATTTGAGTGCAACAAGCAACTGACCCGTCTATACGACGCTGAATCGAAAGACGCGTCGTTCTTATTGCGAATTACTTTGTAATACATCTTTTACCATGAAAATCGAGACTGAAATATTTTTTAAAATTTGTTGAGATGCTTCAGATAAATAATATTCAGCAATATTATTACTTTACGAAGACATTAAGAAATAATTTTTATAAAATTTTCCATTTTTTAATATAATTTTCTTTTTCAAATTCCATTGAGTGTTTTTATTAAAATAGACATAAATTGTATTAAAAAATTTCATTCCATCATTTTTATAAGAAAATTCTATATTCATATTTCAATTGTACAGATTTTGACGATGTTTTAAGACCATTCATCTACATCAAATTGATCGATCGAATCATCTGTTTCATCCAGTGTAACATTGAAATCTTCGATATCGGAATTATCTGTTGCAGCATCATCTCTTTCGTCTGATTGATCTTCGTCTTCTCCTGCATTTACTTCTTTATGTGTAAATGTAAAAATATAATATTTTATTAAGGACTACCGAATTATTGTTATATAATCTCATAAGTTTTATTACAATACCTTGATTTTCTTGCGAATTAATTGCTATGTCATCGACAGATTTTGGTAATTGATCACCTTCAAACCATTGAAAATGAGTTTATTTTCTGATTCTTCTCAACCATAATCAGTGGGAGAGAATTCTGTTGGTTGTGGAAGATAAGCATGTCTCCATAAATGTGCAATGTACGCAGTTCGTTGTAATTGCTTCTGCAGCTCTGCTTTGCAAGGTGGTAATACTGCTCCGTCGATGATTTTGTACGTTTTCATGAAAATAGCTACACGAGCCTGATCGATGTCAGCTATTTTTTTTAATCCGTACATACGGCATACAAACTCTTCAATAATCGCACAAACTGCTGATAAGTCGCCGGTATCCAAATCGCTCATTTTTTCAAAAGCGTCTATGTATTTATCACAATTCCTCAAAATAGTAAATGGGCGATTTTAACCTTTTCGATAAAACGACGGGTTGTAATCGCAACCCGTTAGGGCGTGAAAAGCTGGTAACGCATTACATAGTTTTACTCCTAATTTATTGTACAAGTTCGTAACATTGACAAATCTTTGAAAATTTCCTGTGCCAACATCCTTTCTCATGTGTGTCATATTGCCCAGCAATGTGATCAAGATGTTAGTGTGAGAGCATCGCACAACAACATTGGCTTCACAATCGATGTTGCTTATGTGATAAGTAATTTTTGTATCAGCCTCTTCGTGTTGAGGACATGTTAAAACGTCGTCGAGTGTTTTTCTTACTTTTTCATTAACAATTTCGTATTTATAACAATATTCGTAGTTCAAATACACAGTTTTATTCTCAATGAATGGTACGTAATCACTTAATTCCCAGTTAGAAATGAAGAAATTAACTAATGCTTTTTTAAAATTTACGTTTTTTAATTCTGAGCCGAAATCTGCTGGCCGTCTCTGATCTGCTCCGTTAATGAAATAAGGGCGATCTTCTCTTGTACCTCTCAATAAACGTTCATTATCCTTTATAGATGGTGACATATACTGATCGAATATAATAATGATCGTTTTTGCTTTATCGGCTACATACATTTTCAAAAATTTCTGGGAAATACCACCGAAAGTCAGTGGTATATCCTTCATTAAATGCAGTAAAAAAAATCCATCATGAACGATAACGACAGAGAATACTGGTTGATCGATAGTCGTACATTTTTCCAATATCTTGAATAAAGCTGATTTGTCAGTTTTGCAAATAAAGCCATCAACGTGGCAGAGCGTGGAAGACTATTTTTTTTGTATTTGCTAGTATGAAAACAAGCAAAGTTATCAGTTTCATCCTTACGGCTATAAATTTTTTTTACACTTTTTATGCGTTCAATTGTGGGGGTGGAAGACAAGGTTCGTCGTGGATTATCATCGGAAGACGATGTCTTCTAAACTTCTTATATATAAAGTAATACATACAAGAAGTTTCGTGTATGAGGCTACAAGCTTTTTTCCCAAATTTATTGCGGTAATTGCAACCCTCCTGCACCACCCTGTCGTGGGGTTGCGATGGAAGACGTGCATTTTCATATTACATATTATTAGGGTAACTCGTACAAAAAAAATGAGTTTTGAGAAAATGACCCGAAAATTTCTGTCGTCACCTCCCGGACTATAACCGTTTGTGCGCCATTTTGTTGGGAGCCTCGGTGGTTTTACAATTCGTTGTGCGAATGTATCTGGTCAAATTGATTCCGGCCGTTAGGAAATTGAATTTTGGATGTCGCGGAAGACGCCGGTTCCTGCGAATTAATTAATTAAATTCAATCTGCGAAAATTCGATCGGTCATTTTAAGTTCCACTTTCGGAACTAGATAGATGCCTACCACTTCTTGAAACTTCGGTGGTCGTCGCTTTAATTTGGTTACCTGGACGCCATATCGGTTCGATCGTTTTTCGAAAAGCGAATTTAATTCGTGTCTCTAGTTTTTATTGTAAACTGGAATCGTGGATGCTATTCTTCAAGAGTGGTTTCCACTCTTCGCTTTCAAAGATGAGAATGTAGGTCGTAATATGTTGGACTCTGGAGGCAAGGAAAGGGTGTGAGAGACACCCACGATTCCAATTTATAATAAAAGTTTAGCGTAATTAACGATTATTCAATTTCAATTGTTTAATTCGACACTAATTGGGTTATTTAAATTCGTTTTATTCGTTAAATTAACGCCGTTCGGCGTCCGTTGATGCTTTAAAAATATTAAACCGTTTGCGGGTTGGTTTTTAACCGCATGTTAAAACCGATGGGTGCATATTTCTCTTCTTCTTTTTTTTTTAGTTTCTGTAAAGGACCACGCACACTTTATATGGAAAAATAGGAACCACTCAAATCGATTTTTTTTTATATCAATCGACGCGTCTTAATGCGACGAATAATTATTACCATTGCGCCAAATCTGTAACTTCATTATTAAACCCGTTAATGAACAATTCATTGAAAAAATTTGGGCTTTAAATTATGTCGGAAGTTAATAAATCTGTCGCTCGTTATTTATGGAGGGGTCATGGTAAATACGTTTCTAAGAAACGACACAAATGTAAGTAGCAGGTAGAAAACAGTAAAATAGTGCTCATATTGTTCGATTCCTTGTTGTAATTAAGAATTTTAAACCCGTATTCATCATATTGAATTGACGTTAGCATTTAAATTCTGAATTCAATCCTACTATTTTAGAGTGTTAGAATAGAATTAGGAAGGTACCTACTGTAAGCGAGCTTAAAACCTGGATAAAAGAATTGCCTAAAAACTAATAGTTTTGTTAGTTACATTTTATCCAAACCTATAGGCAATTTACGTCATCGATACAGAGTTACTGGATGATGCCGTTTCACACAGTGCTGTCACCTCGTACCTCGTATTTTGACAGTTCTAATAAATTCTAGTCTTTCTTTTTACCATCTAATATACGCGCAAGTAAATCATCTACAGAGTATGTCACTTTCCAAACTTTAAACCGAATTACAAATAAACAATCTAGTGACTTTTTATTGATGGCGTGAATTGCCTATAGGTTTGAATAGGCCGTAATTGTTATAATGGCCACAATTTTATGCGGAAGATTTCTTTTTTGGCCGATTTTTCAATATTAATGATTTATTGAATTATTTATTACATTACAAAGTTATTTTAAAGTTACTTGACAGAGATCTCTAATGAGGCTGATCACTACTACCCCCACTAAATTAAAATTAATAATTTGGAGTTACACTTTGTCCAAATCTATATGCAATCCACATCATCAATATAAGGTTACTAGATGATGACGTTTCACACAGTGCTGTCACCTAGTACCTCGTATTTTGACAATTCTAATAAATTGTAGTCTTTCTTTATACCATCTAATATGCGGGCAAGTAAATCATCTATAGAATATGTCACTTTCCAAATTTTAAACCGAATTACAAATAAACAATCTAGTAACTTTTTTTTTGATGACGTGAATTGCATATAGGTTTGGATAAGCCATACCTATAGATATTTTATGGTGTACATTTTTAATAGAGGTAGAAAAATAAATAGTTACATTATGTGTATTTTTGTCTTATATTAGATAATTTTATTATTTATTTATTTGAGTCACAATTTTGAATATATGAAGAATTATTTTTTTTATTGATTTGTTATTCGTGAATATGTTTTGTTTTTTATTTGAATTGTTTGTTAATGTTATTAATATATTAATAGACTTTATTTCCAATTATTAGCGTAACAGCAACTGTATATAACAGCAATTGTAAAAAGCAAGCTGATGTATATATCGACGTAGGTTTTCCAGAAGGGCGTAACCCACAAAAAGTAAATTTTACCGGAGAACACATGTTGCAGCTATAAGAAGAAGATACGTTTGGCGGAAATACAAATTGATTTTTCCGGTGAAAAAAATCGAAATATTGTTACCAGATTTTAACAGATTATGTCTTCATTTAATTCAATAATTTATTTTAACAGAAAGTATGGGTTACGCCCTTCTGACAAAATGCCATCGATATTATCTTTTCATAGATAGGTACAAATAATCTCTTAGTTTTGTATACACTTTTAATGTGCACAAAGCCAAGAATTTTTAAGCCATTTAAAGAATTATTTCGATCGTTTTAAATCCCAGGTCAGTTTAAGTAGGTAGGTACCGACCCGTCGTTGTTAAGTACCCCGCAATAAATAACAATGTTGATTTATGAACTCAAACAAATTTGATTTTGGTAGGTTCTCTTTTGCTCTCACGAAATTCTCGTAAGAGCGTTAATTAAAGATTGCGGCTTTATTTATAAATTAACAAAATTGGCGCAATGATAATAATTATTCGTCATATTAAGATGAATCGATTGATATAAAGAAAAATCGATTTGAGTGGTTCCTATTTTTCCATATAAAGTGTGCGTGGTCCTTTTGTTGCACGCCGTTGACTATTAAATAACGTATCAATTTCTAATTTTAACCGTGCGCTAATCAAAGCTTCTCGAATTTATGAGCGTAAAAAACGCGACTAATTATCTCCATCGTAAAATGTTATTCTACCTACGCTTGAACGAGTGACGTCAATTGTTTGTTGAAAAACATAAACTAGTCGACACGTTTAGCTTTCGATCAAAATTACAAAAAAAAACAATCGCTCCTCGGCCCGTTATTGCATTCCGACATAGTCAAATATTTATAGAGTTATCTAGAAAGTTTCCAGAATGTACGAGAATCGACTCCCACCGGCGGCGCACGTTTAAAAAGCGCAAGTCGTCTACGGAGCGCG
Source organism: Rhagophthalmus giganteus (assembly GCA_036326145.1). Taxonomy (NCBI): domain Eukaryota; kingdom Metazoa; phylum Arthropoda; class Insecta; order Coleoptera; family Rhagophthalmidae; genus Rhagophthalmus; species Rhagophthalmus giganteus. The sequence goes on from JARFJA010000017.1 coordinate 32,210, forward strand.
ACATTCGATTTGAATCGCTTCTCTGTAGATAATATATGGAACGCGCGTGTGACGTGTCGTGATTCTGCACTTTACATTATAAAACTTTTAAAAACAAACATTCCGGTTATTTATAGCCCGCGATTTTTCGAGAATTATTCCATTTATCGGATTTAATATTATGGAAGCACTTGTTATGGTGGAGCGTCCGCCCAAAGTGGAACTAGTCGAACCCGCCGCGTCCAAAAATAGCGATGATAGTGTAAGTGCGTTAATTTCGATTCGATGCGCGTGAATTACAAAACGGGACTGTTCGTTTTGCGAGACCGTCATTAAAATTGGTCAATTTTTTGTTTGTAGACCAACTTCCCATCCGACGAGGCCGACTTTGCAGACAGAAATCGAAACCGATCATTCCGTACACACATTGACGACCTGGTGAACCGCCACCCGGAACTAGCCGAATATTTAAACTTCGATCAGAAGTTCGACAGATTTCCGTCGCGGTCTAACACCTGGGGTCACCGACGAAGAGGCTCCTCTTCCAGCGGAGACGAATCCAACAAAGCGTCCGGCTCGAAGGAATTTCCCGATCACAGGCGATTCAACAGGCCGTTCGGTACGCATCTCGAAGACCGATTCGGCTTTCCGTTTAGCAGGACCTTCGACGCGGAGCCGGAATATTATCGGGAGTCGCAACCCCAACAGCACGAAGAACAAAAGCCGCCGCAAGTTCCTACGACCAGCAGAGGTCGCAAACAGAATCCGCACATCCCGCAAAGCAGCACCGTCGATTTGGGACAAAAACAAGACCCGGTGCTAGATACTCGAGGCCAGCGATCCATGTCCGCGCCGCCCGAAAACCGGGCTGGACAGCAGCGCTTCGTGACCAGCGTCAACATACCAATGAATTCGGAAGGAGGAGGTGCCGACACGAACTCGCAACAGCAGGCGCCGCAACATAACAAGTCGCACGAACGGGTGATTCCTATACACGTCGAGGGCCGAGACGAACCCGTCATACCGAAAAATGCGAGCAAAACGTTCTCGCAAACGCCTCCGCAGCCCCAAGCCGAGAGAGGTTTTGGACAAAGACCGACCGGATTTAGTCAGTGGAGTAGGGCAGAGAGCCCTTATTATGCGACAGAGCCTCAATATTACGTAAACCGAACTGAACCGCAACAACAACAACAACAACGGCCCAATGCGGAACAATATCATACTGTAAGTACTTCGATTTTTGAAATTGTTTGTGCCGTCGTATCCGCCATTAATTTTAAACCAACCGCTGTTTGCTAGCCAACAATTCGGTAGTCGCATGTGTGAGATTTATACTTGAAAACGTAGATAATGCTATAAAAAGTTGAATTTGAGTAAAATTGTACGCTATATATATATACACCATGTCCAAGATAAGAATGCACAGCATGGGGATCTTGAAAACGGTAGAAGATACAGGGTGGCTTAAATTAGAAAAAAGTTGCGCTATTTAGAGTATGTTCACATGCTGGTCGCAAAAGTTCATTATTGTTTATCGTTTTCAAAATTCTCAAAAAAATGTGATTTTGTGGATTTTCGTTTCTTTTCATTTTTTATTTATTTTAAATGATATTAAAAAACTGCCGGCACTTTCTCATTGCCACTTTTTAAGCTCTACAAAATGGCGTGTTCAAATTTTTAATCCGACGTTTCGTATCCGAGAACCCATCATCAACTTTATTTTTTTATATGGCCACAAACAAAGAGACACCCTGTATTCGGTAGCATTATTCATTACAAATTCAACGATGTATCACACATTATGGTTTTGAAGCCAAAAAGGGAAAAACGTGAGTTATAAGGTTTTTATTTTTAAATTAGTAGGCGCTGGTACAATAACAGAAACAAAATGTCAAAAATTATAATAATTGCTCAAATAGTTTGCCATTATTTTCTAGACACAAGTATGCTCTGTCTACAGAAGAATTCAAAACATGGTCTAACATTTCTGGTGTGATTGTATTAACTGCTGCTAAAACCAATGCCAATAACTGTTCTTCAGTTTCAAAAGTGGCGTCATACACTTGGTTTTTAAATAACCCCACAGGAAAATCCAACGGAGTTAAGTCAGGTGATCGGGCTGGCCAGGCTACTTCACTGTGAGTTCCAATGCATTTTCAGAAACCTCTGGGACAAATATTCCGCACAGTTTCTTGAATTATGCGCTGAGGCACCATCTTGCTGAAACCAGCAGTTGTTAACTATAAGTAATGGTAATTCATCCAAGGCATTCTCCAAATCAGTCTGCAGTAGGTCAAGATATCGTTCGGAATTTAAATTGTTGTGATAAATAAAAGGTTCTATTATTCTGCCACCCAAAATGCCTACCCACAGATTAAATCCAAATCGATGTTGATGCCTTGTTTCTTTTATTAAATGAAGATTGTCTGTTGCCCAATAATGTTTGTTACGCCGGTTGAAAATGCCATTGTTGGTTATCATTGTTGGCTTCATTTTGGCTTCAAAACCATAATGTGTGATACATCGTTGAATTTGTAATGAATAATGCTACCGAATACAGGGTGTCCCTTTGTTTGTGGCCATATAAAAAAATAAAGTTGATGATGGGTTCTCGGATACGAAACGTCGGATTAAAAATTTGAACACGCCATTTTGTAGAGCTTAAAAAGTGGCAATGAGAAAGTGCCGGCAGTTTTTTAATATAATTTAAAATAAATAAAGAAATGAAAAGAAACGAAAATCCACAAAATCACATTTTTTTGAGAATTTTGAAAACGATAAACAATAATGAACTTTTGCGACCAGCATGTGAACATACTCTAAATCGCGCAACTTTTTTCTAATTTAAGCCACCCTGTATCTTCTACCGTTTTCAAGATCCCCATGCTGTGCATTCTTATCTTGGACACGGTGTATATGTGTTTGTTCTTTAAAATTCAAAATTCTTTTTAACGTCACGGAATTTATTTATATTTGCATCCGTGGTATTTTTTGGGATTTTTTATTCGTGTCGACTAGCAGTGTGGCACTGAACAGTACTTCGAATGCGTATCCATTGATATAAAACCAACGATCAACATAAACCATCGCCACAAAATCAAAATAAATACTGCGATGTTGTGATATTATGTCAACAATGTTTTCGCGCGAATTGGAAATAATCGTATCTTATTAATTATTTTTGAACGAAATATATTTCTAGTAGTTTTTGTAATTGCAATGTCAGTTTAGTAAATATATTTACTCGATTACACTTCTTCGTGCGCATGCCGAATTTAAATTTATAATTTTTTCTTACGTGTTTCTTAATTTCGACCTCCAAATTTACGCTGATTTTATTAAAACGGTTTTTTTATATTAAACTGTTTGGATAACTTTTTTATATTATAAACGATATTAGATGCAGTACTTTCTGTAAAAATGTAACTCGTGTGACCTGTGCTTTTTAACATACTCAAGAATTTAATGTTTCGTGTTGAATGACTCGAGTTTCAGCTGATTTGATAACTTAGGATTTCATTGATGTACGTTGCACAAATCACATTACGATTACTTTGTCATTTATTTTCAATTCTTTAGTTATCACAAAAATTATTAAAGATATTTTATCTTTGATTGGTTGTAAATTATTTAATTATTGGCCGTGCATGTTTGGTTGCCTATGTAGTAAGGGTCACATAGGTTGCAATAATAATTATAAAAACGCTACGTATAATTTGTTATTGTAATTTTAAAAATGATTTTCATTATATTTACTTTAGGTATGGCTTAATATTTTTTAGGTTATTACCAAAACAAAAGTATAATTTAAACAAGTGAGGTTTTGGAAATAAATTATTCGTCGATGGGCATTTTTTTAAATTAATAGCGTCTAATTTGGCACCAATTAAAATACCAATAAAAGATATTCGACACTGTTTTTTCTCGAGTGTTTGTTTAAAAGTTTTGTAGCACCGTAAGGCATATTTTTTAAAAACCGAAACATTTAACTTACAAGGGAACATCGCCAAGTGTCCGACGCCGATCGAGCTGATTTTTGGCCCAGCGGTAGACCTATATGAGACTAGTAAAACCCCAAAATATTAGCTGCCCTAACTCGGAGAGTGAAAAATTACGGCCATTTTTTGTTTCTCACTCGCCGATTGTCCAGCTCATAGCCAGTTTTGAACACTATAGAAATATGTCTGTTTGGCCCAGTCGGTAGTGAGCTCGACTGCCAGTCGGGGCGAGGGGTCAGTAACTATAGTAAATTTTATACACAGTAATACTAATTCAAAGTAATTCAAGTAATTCAAAAGTAATTCAGACCTAATTTAAACTAATACCATAGTAATACATGTAATACAAACTAATTCAGTCCAATTCAAACTAATACTTATTATGAATGTTTCATATAAAATAAGTAATACATAAAAATAGATATGTATATGTAAATGCAAACGTAGGTATATATACATATAAATACTTATGTGTTCTTTGCACTAAGGTACAATTGATTTTAAAAAAATATTTTAAAATATAAAAAATAAACTCTTAATTTTTAAGATATACCGGATTGTTTTGAAATTAACAGTATTATATAAATTAGGGTGACGATTCCATTGAATAAAATAAAGGGCACATGTTTTTGTTCATAGATCAAAAATATAAATTTATAGAAACATGCAACGAGATCGTATTCCTAAACGGTTATCAAGACGCTGACTAAACATAAACAAGATTCTAATGTGCGTCGTGCATAAAAAGTTATTAAATTGTATATTTGTAATATTCAGTTTAAAGTTTTGAACGTGGCATATTCTATCACTGATTTACCTGGACACATGGCATGGCAAAGAAAGACGTAAATGCACATTAAAGACGGCGATCGTCAATAGTCATGCCATTTCTTGGATTTCAGTAACGAATCGTAACGGAAAATTTACTCGTTTCTGACTTCGCTTATTTTTCTCAATCAGTATGCGAATTTTTATCATATTTTACAATTTCTAACCTGTTTCTAACGTTGCTTGATTCACTACTTTATGCTAATCCTTGGGTTCCGGCACATTTTTTGATAATTAAGTGCCGATGCCGGCACGAGGTACAAGTGTAACTCCATACTTATATTTTTTATTAACACTAGATCCGTCAAATTCACGGGTTTCGAATTTCATAGGTATAAAAGCAAAAAGTGTTGTTTACGTATAAATTGTTGCAAATTTATATAGACTTTTAGTGATTTATTGGTATGAATATTTTGTACTCTATTCATTTTCCACTAGCCATCCTAATTTTAAATTTCCGTATGTGGGATACCAATTTTTCGGAAGACCCGTCAGTATGACGGGTAATTTTGTCCATAAATCTAATGTTAAAAGACTTTTTAAACATAAATTATTTTTGTAATTTGTGATTAATACCACTTACAATAAATAATAGGAGTACATAGTAATTCAGATCAATTTAGCACTAACTTATACTAATTCATATTAATTTTTAGCAGTTGACTCTAATTCAGACTTAATTTATAGTAATTTAAAGTAATTCGGACTAAATACAAAGTAATTCAAGGTAATTCAAAGGGTAATTCATAAGTAATACAAAGTCATTCAACGTAATTCAATGTAATTCAAAAGTAATTCAAGGTAATTCAAAGTAATACAAAGTAATTCAACGTAATTTTGTATTACATTCTAGAAATAAATACACACTAATACATAAGTTACCGACCCCTCGGATCGGGGTTCAATGCCCGGAGAGAGAGGAGGGGTGTTTTTTCATGTTTTTTTTGTTTTGCAACAAAACCTTCGAAAAAAAAATTCGACCGCAAAAGCCGACAAACGAAAAAAAAATCGAAATTCGAGGACTACATTTACTAAAAAAAATCAACTACCTCTAAAAAAGCAAATACCCCTCCGGGCATCGAAGCCCCGACCACCCGACTGGCAGTCGAACTCACTACCGACTGCGCCAAACAGACATATTTCTATAGTGTTCAAAACTGGCTATGAGGTGGACAATCGGCGAGTGGGAAACAAAAAAATGACCGTAATTTTTCACTCTCCGGGTTAGGGCAGCTAATATTTGGGGGTTTTACTAGTCTCATATAGGTCTACCTCTGGGCCAAAAATCAGCTCGATCGGCGTCGGACACTTGGCGATGTTTCCTTGTTAGTTTCAAATTTATTTTAACAAACTAAGATTAATATTAATTATTGTTAAAGTTTACAACTGTAACAGACTGATAATTTTTAGGGATCTTTTAAACAGCAACAAAAACCCCAACAACAACGACAAACGCCACCACCGCCACAACAACAACAGCAGCAGCAGCAGCAGCAACCACCACCACCACCACAACAACAACGAGAACAAACTCCTCCACCTCAACCACCTCCTTCAAAATTAGGACCTATCGAGCAAATTAAGTGCATCCAAAAGGATGTGCTCGACCTGATGACGCAAGTGGAACAATTTAATGGCAAACCAAAGGATAAACAGTATTTGTTTCTGGATGAAATGTTGACGAGAAATCTATTAAAGTTGGACGATGTGGAAACTGACGGCAAGGAGAACATCAGACAGGCGCGCAAGGAGGCCATCAACTGCATACAGAGATGCATAAACATTTTGGAAGCGAAGGCGATGGCCAACGAACAGCTTCGAAGTCAACTGATGATGGCCGTAGCGGCGCCCAGCAACGACACCGCTGTCGCTTCTCTCGCATCCTTAGAAGTTGGCGGAAAAACCAGAACGGGCGTCGAAAACGTTTCAGACGTTAAGGAAGATTCTACTCCCATGGAAGTAGAAGCGCCCGTTTCTACCGAAAAAGAGGATGCCATCGCAAAAGTGCCGATCGAAACGATCGGCAATGTAGAAGTTCAAAAGGAGGAAATGTCGGAACCGACGCCTCCGATCGAGTCTTGTTCCGAAACAAAAGAGGACGGAACGAAAGACGACAACTCGGAACAATCGATTCAAGAATCAACTACTAGTCAAAGCAACGTGGACGTTCCGAAGGAAGAGGTGAAAGAGAAAAAGGACAAAAAGAAAGTGAAGAAAAAAGAAAAGCCAGACGAGAACGACGCACAAAAGTAGGTCATTTTTTATTTGTCTCTTAATTATAATTGTTTTTTAGTTTGTTGATTTTTTTTTTAAACTACCTTTGTTACTGAAGAGATATGCAGAGGAAACGAGCATGACTGCAAATTTTGAATTTTAACTTGATCGATTTATTTATTTGTTAAAATACTATATTGTATTTATTTTAGTGCCATTTTATTATTATTATTTTTTTTTGGTTAATTTGTGTTTGTAACTAAATATCACAATTGCCTAGCAACTTAAACTCGGACGAATTATTTAAACATCTTGCACGCAATCGCTCTTTTAAAAATCACAGGTGCTGCTGCGAATTAAATTATAGGCTCATTATTGAAAAGTATTATTTATGGAAATTGATAAATTTTAGATATTCTGTAAATACCTAGTTGTTCAATTATTGTTACACCTGCTAGGTGCTCTATAGCTTTGTATATATTTTTGTCTATTTAAAGTGTGCCCTTAATGTACTGCGTAGTTTTACATATCACTCCCGATATAAAATTTGTTATTGTTTGTTAACGGCAATACATTGGTTTTATACCGGATTCGTTTTTATATATCGTTCGTTATTTGAACTGAAATGCGTTGTTTCTTTAATAGTGTGAAAGGGTTTATTGATCGATGTTTGTAAAATTATTAATGGTTTGAAATGTTTTGCAGGATCTAATTTTCCGTTTACGTCGAATGTTTTTAATCGTTTAACCGGAATTAACTGCATATTTTAATTTCGAAATCGAATTTGCCCGTACTGCCGATAAATGAAATTCAAGTGATTTTTGGTGTTTTTAAAATGATCTTAATTTTAAATGTGGTTATGCAACTTGCACAACAGGTGTGTTTAAGTGGTTGTCGAACTGCATAATGCGTGACTCGAAACTTATTTTTAAGCGAAGTGTATATGCAATTAGGCCCCGTGATAATTATACGCAATGCGTTATATATCAAAATGGCGCACAAAATATGTAAGTTTCTTGTTTCTTGGTAGATTTTTGTCTTTTTCACGTTATTACGTTAGATTTTAAGTCTACGTGGTGACTAAACGTTCGATTTTGGCGATGGAATGTCATCGACAGCGGTGGCAAGAATTAAATAATGTTAATTTGTAAAAGTGAGTATTCTCTTCAGTTTCTTATGGACACAATTTGTGTCTTTCGTGTTTTTAGGTATTCCTTTATTTGTTAGGCAAACCATAGGCCGAATGCATTTAACAAATATGCCTTGGAAAGACGTAATCAATCGACTTGTAAGTTTCTCATTTGCTTGTTTGGATGTTGTCTTAATTTCTCATTCTTTTAGTCAGTCGACACATTTGCTTTTTGAAGGATTAATGAATGATTGATTACTAAACGAGCATTGTAAGTTTTTACGTGTTCGCTCATAGAGTTTAGGTCGTTCACCATTATTATTCCTTATAAGGATGAAGGGTGAAAATGAATATCGGGAAAAAATAGAGAAGTCGTATAAGAAGCGAAATCATAAGCCGGTTCGAATACTTTTACTGCGAACAAGTTATTCGACGAAACGGCGCTTATGTCGTTTTAAGGGTGGAACGTTTGTGGGCGACGCCGACGCTGGCGGATATATAAGAAGATAAATATTCGTAAGTTTGTTTTATTCTTAAACTACTGTACATTAACATATTTACAATAGGTACCGATTTATTTATAATTTAAAAAAAATCGCACGGGTTTCGATATTTTAATGATTTTTAAAAACGGCATGTGCAATTAATCTCCAATTGATTATTTACAGTGGTGCGAACGGCATAGTATTTGAAACAATTTAAATGTTGCAGGTAATCATGGCGGTTATTTACGATGCACCGTGTATATTACGATGCGCGGCAGTTGGTAGTGTGAAAGTCCCTAGATTGTGGTGTCGTCCGGCGTTAAAATGGCGGATCATTCGTGTGTCGGTATTTTATTGATTTTTGCTACGATGAGCGTTCTTGCGGTGCTTGATGTTGGTACAACGGATGACTGTGAGTACAGGCCTAATATCTAATTGTAATTTTGCAGATGTGTCAGTGTTATGTTTTTGTAGGCGATATGGTACCGAATTATATTTCCACGCTGGCTAATACCTCTCGACGGACAAAACAGAGCGCACGCAAACTTCCGAACCAGGTCACGAGCAAAGTACGCTACGAAACTTGTGTTACGGATGCTGGTTTTTTTCGAGCCAAGGACATACACCCTAGAGGTCCATGAAAGCCGATAGCTGCAGCTACACTTCAGGAATGGTACCTTGGGCTTGCCTGTTGCCGGTGAACCCACGCAGTTGGCACTAAACGGTCGATGTTTGGTTCATTACACTGTTTATATGTAGTCTTTCACCTTGATGGGCTGTCATCGGTTTTAGCTTTATCGATGTGTATCGAGTTGCTGATCATCGAGCCCCAACCATAATTGTATAAACTTTTCAACAACTGAACCACAAACGGATAGTTCAACGGTCGATGATGTTGTCGTATTCGAAAACATAGCACTTCCATAAGTCCAAGGCCATCTTCCCGGTCTTCTCTGGAAACTGCATGCCGGTGTTGATGCCAATGAGTAAGGAGAAGCAACAACGGTGAGTATAAGCCTAATATGCTGGTGTCATTTTGTGGATGTGTTAATGATATGTTTTTATAGGTGATATGGTGCCGAATTGCATTTCCACATGGACTAATACCCTCGATGGACAAGACAAAGCGAACACAAACCTCCGTCATCTGTATGTCTACCATCAAAGTCTAATGTTTGAGGTTATCGAGATTTACAAGGATAATTGAAAGTTGAAGAAGACTAAAACGAATCATTTAATATAACAAATGGTTGAATTATGTTTGTAACACGAGCTGCACTAATTGTAGTGTATTGTAGGAACATTTTTTAGTAACATAAGTAACTTATTGAACGTATTTTTATATATATGTTTATAGTTTAGAATTTTTTTTATAATTTCCTGTTATTTTTGTTTTACAGTTTCCTGATTTTTAGGGGTTTTTTTTGTTTCATTTTGTAGTTTCTATAAATTCTAATAGATGGCAAAAGATTTCGTTATTAAATATATTCTTCAGAATCGGTTGTCAAATTGATAAATTATACGATAGAAATGAGATTATTTTTAGTAAACAAATATATCGAAATAATTTTTATTGTTATAAATGCGAAATGAAAATATATATATTAGAACATTATAAATGTTTTTAATGGTAACAATTTTTGCCAACTATTGTATACTATTAAATAGAAAACCTGTAAGATGAGTAAACAGTAAATGAGTAAATTGCTACAATAAGTTGAAACTTATCAAAGTAGAAGGTAGTAGGTAGTAATAAACATTACTTTATTGCTTGTAATTACAATACTTTTTTAATTTATCATTAATTTTGATCATAATTCAAATTATAAAATCTGTATGCAATTGACTTAAGTATTTATTTAATCATTGTTTTTTTACGCATCAGTTTTCCATATAATTTGTTGCAGACGTTGTTCGTTTCTTATTAGATTTTGTAACTGGAGGAGGGCATCATTACTAAATGCATAATCATATGTAAATTTAAGATTAAGTTTACTTGATGTTTTGTATTACACTTAAATATCTATTTAAGTGTATGGGTGCTATTATTAAGTGTATCAATGTTAAAAATATGTATGTAGTTGTATGTCAACCATCAAAGCCTAGCGTTGGAGGTTATGGAGGTTTGCGAGGATAATTGAGAGTTGACGAAGACCTAAAACGAATGATCTAATGAAACAAATGTTTGGATTGTGTTTGTAACCCGAGCTGCACCAAATTTCTAAATGTTAGAGATGGTTCTGCTTTTTATATTAGATGCTTTTACCTGGACCTTTACGTTCTATATATTTGTATTTGATCAACGACGACGAGATTTTATGAAATTTCCTTTTTAGTAATTTGGATTCGTTACAGATTTCTTTTGTTTTTTGGACGCCAAAGTAACATTACAGATTTCTTTTTTTTGTGATGTCAAGATAACATTACAGATTTTATTTTTATAGTTTATTTAAATCTTTGCAGATGGCGAGTCCATCTTTATTTATTTTGCCCAAGTTGTTATTTAAATTTTAAATATTGTTCACTTTGCGTGTATTAATAAGTAAATTGTTATAAAATGTAAAAACATTAACACGTTTGTTTTAAAATAATATTTTGTTTCATGTTTTCTTTGACTAGTAAATTCTTCTAGGATTAGTTCAAAATCGAACATTTTTTGTATGTTTTCATCAATATTTGAACCAAAAAATCAAGTTTTGCTATTAGAGAGCAGAAGTTGTTTTAAACTCACTTTTGAACGGAAAAAAATTAATCTTCGTCAACTTCTGCTATCCTGAAACGAAACTAACAATTTTTATCCCAATTTGCTCGTTTTTGTACAAAATTGAACACTTTCTGAACGTTATCATCAATTTATGATCAAAAACATCATTTTTCGACTAAAATATTCGTTGTTAGACCAAAAAATTCGTTTTTTGGCCAAAATGTTCGTTTTTTGACTAAAATTTTCGTTTTTACTAAAATGTTCGCTTTTCGACCAAAAGGTTCGTTTTTGGGCCAATATGTTCGTTTTTTGACCAAAAAGTTTGTTTTTTTACCAATATATTCGTTTTTTGAACAAAAAGTTCGTTTTTTGACCGAAAAGTTCGTTTTTTGACTAAAATGTCCGTTTTTGGGCCAAAATGTTCGTTTTTTGACTAAAAGGTTTGTTTTTGGGTTAAAATTTTCGTTTTTTGCCCGAAAGGTTCGTTTTTGGGCCAAAATGTTCGTATTTTGACCAAAAGGTTCGTTCTTGGGCCAAAAAGTTAGTTTTTTGACCAAAAGGTCCGTTTTTGGGCCAATATGTTCCTTTTTTGATCCAAATGTTCGTTTTTTGACTAAAATGCTCGTTTTTTGACCAAAAGGTTCGTTTTTGGGTCAATATATTCGTTTTTTGACCAAAAAGTTTGTTTTTTTACCAAAAAGGTTCGTTCTTGGGCCAAAAAGTTTGTTTTTTTACCAATATATTCGTTTTTTGACCAAAAGTTCGTTTTTTGACTAAAATGTCCGTTTTTGGGCCAAAATGTTCGTTTTTTGACTAAAAGGTTTGTTTTTGGGTTAAAATTTTCGTTTTTTGCCCAAAAGGTTCGTTTTTGGGCCAAAATGTTCGTATTTTGACCAAAAGGTTCGTTCTTGGGCCAAAAAGTTAGTTTTTTGACCAAAAGGTCCGTTTTTGGGCCAATATGTTCCTTTTTTGATCCAAATGTTCGTTTTTTGACTAAAATGCTTGCTTTTTGACCAAAAGGTTCGTTTTTGGGTCAATATATTCGTTTTTTGACCAAAAAGTTTGTTTTTTTACCAATATATTCGTTTTTTGACCAAAAAGTTCGTGTTTTGACCAAAAGGTTCGTTCTTGGGCCAAAATGTTCGTTTTTTGACTAAAAAGTTCTTTTTTTGACCAAAATGTTTGTTTTTGGATTAAAATTTTCGTTTTTGACCGAAAGGTTCGTTTTTGGGCCAAAATGTTCGTATTTTGACCAAAAGAGTTCGTTTTGACAAAATTTCGTTTTGACTAAAAATTTCTTTTTGACCAAGATGTTTTTTTTGTAAAATTTTTTCGACCTTTTGGTCAACGTTTTTGTTACTAATTCCTGATACGAAATTTCCAATTTTTGTCCAAATTTACTCATTTTAGTACAAAATCGAACACTTTTGGAACGTTTTTGTTACTAATTCAATAAAAAAATCGTTTTTTTTTAATGAGTGCAGAAGTTGCTAAGAGTTTACTTTTTATTTTATAGGAGACTGACATGTGAAGTCGTCAAGACACCAGACTGGGTCCTGGTCGACCAACAGATCGCGGGCTCGAATCTCGGGATCAACAAGAAAAATTAACTTTCATTTAGCAATATGTACATATTTATTTACAAAAATAAATTTATGATTACATTTAATAAAACCTGGTTAAGGTGTTAAAGGATATGATTATATAAGTATGTGTAATTGTACTTAATTATAATGTATTATAAACTTTTAATAAACTTAGTAAAGATCATTGGTTTTATTATTATCGTACCGCCTTTATATTTGACTAAAAGTTACCTAAAATTTCCATCGCTGTAAATAAACAAAAATCACGGTTATATAAGAATTAAAATACATCATTATATAAATTAATAAGCTAAAGTACTCGTAGATGGCGAAACCATCAGTTACTGGATCGAAGCTCCTGGGTTCGAACCCCGGTCAGGGCAAAAATATTTATTAAAAATAAAAATTGACACTCATATTCTCAATAATAATCTGCAATAACAATCTTCTCGTCCGGAGGTTCCGAGTTCGAACCCCGGCGAGGGCGAAGATTAATAAAAATTGACACTCATATTCTCAAAATAATCAGCAATAATAATCTCCTCGTCCGGAGGTTCTGGGTTCGAACCCCGGTGCGGGCGAAGATTAATAAAAATTGACACTCATATTCTTAATAATAATGTCTGTCTAAGACAGAAATCAGGCAGGCGTGTCGCCTGCGGATCTGGGAACTGGCGGGCGGTTCGCCGCCTGCCAGTTCAGATCTTCAATATATTAAGGCTGGCGGCTGTGCATGCGATCTGAGGAACTGGCAGGCTTGTTGCAGTTCTCAAACGCCTGCCGTTCCAGATCTGTTTTATCTGCGATTTCCAATAAAAGTTTTCGCCCGGCCCGGGATTCGAACCCGAGTCCACTGGACGAGAAACAGCAGTGTTTACCACTGAGCTACATTTTAAGCCCAAATATGTGAAATTTGTTTCATCTATATTAATATAGTTATTTTCTAGTTTAAACGCGAGTTATAATTTATTTTTAATTTTATTCCTTTTAATATTTAATTAATTTATTTTATTTTTGATCACTTCCACTCAATTATAAAAATGGCACGAAATTAACGAAATCTTTTTGTTACTACTAGTATTTATTTATTATTTACAATTACAATTTATTACAATTAAAAATAAGGTTTACAACATTTAATAAAATACTACTATTTACAGTCGAGTAGTTCAATGGGCTCCGAAACCTCCAAAGAAGAACACATCGAACAGCTCACAAAGCATGGGTCTACGACAGAACGTTCCCTCACCAAGATCACGAAGACGGCTAGAACAAAAAAAGAAATAATTAAATACCAGCAGTTTTATAACATTCGACATTGATGAAAATTTAAAAAGACCGTATTTAAAAACATTAATGTATTTTGCAAAATTTTGATCCGACCTGAACTTTTTGTTTCATCTCTAAACGTTCAGAAATATCGATTTACACGTAAATTAGCACAAAATACAGAATTAAACTCGTTTCCGCTGAGATGGAGTTTTCGAAAATTTGGCTAAACTAAAAGCTTTTGTTTCGTCTCAAAAACAACACTGGAGTCTAATTCTCGAACCATTTACTTACATAATGTACGCGAAAATGATGTCACAGCGATGAGATAGTTTGTATGGAAACCTATTGTTATGACGTCATTTTCGCGTACATTATGTAAGCGAATGGTTCGAGAATTGGACCCCTAGTCGAAAAATAATAAATTAAACGTGTTTCGCAAACATCGAGTTTTCGAAAATAATTTTCGATAAAAAGTCCATGGTTTTGGCAAAATTTTGACTCTTACCTGAGACGTTTAAACAGGCCAGGAACTAGTTTTCGACTACTTACGGAACAATAATAAGTAAATATGGGCCACGCCTTAGAACTGGTGATCTCGAGGTTATACGGAAAACCCCGACGATAGCGTGTGAAAGCCGTGATATGGCATCGGTGAAAGTCGACCTTCCCCACCGCGCTCGTTCGGGCTTCTGGGAGAAACGCTTAGTTAGTTTCTGTCTGGCGGTGAAAGCGGTTGTTTACGTGGTTTGCGTAACAGTTCCAGTACATTCGAGGTTGGAATTTTCACATTTATTGTTTGAACGTCAACAAAGTAAGTACACTACCTGATTTTTGATTATTTATTGCGTATCTTAGTGTAACTCGTTCTTCTTTTTCTGCAAATTTTGTTTTGTACGCATTTTGCGTACCGAAAGCCAGGTTCGGTTAACATGGCAAGAAATGACAAATTAGCCGCATTTAAATTAATTTAAAATTTCAGCAAAATGGCGAAAATAACACGTACATGGATTTGGAAAAATTTTGATCCAACCCGAAACGACCAAAACAGCTCTGGAACTACTGGAAAACTTGCTTTTTGAGCATAACAAAGTAAGAAATGACAAACTAGACGTGTTTAAATCGATTTAAAATTTCAGCAAAATGGCGAAAAAAACATTGGATTTTGAAACATTGAAAACCATAGATTTGGTAAAATTTTTGGTCAACCCGAGACGTCCAACCCAGCTCCGAAACTACTGGAAAACTAGCTTTTCCAAAGCAAAAACAAAGAAAGAACTGGCAAACTATACACGTTTAAACCGATTTAAAATTTTAGCAAAATGGCGAAAAAATCACGTCCATGGATTTGGCAAAATTTTGGCCCAACCCGAGACGTCCAGAACAGCTCTGGAACTACTGAAAAACTCGCTTTTCGAGCGCAATAAAGCAAGAAATGACAAACTAGATGCGTTTAAATCGATTTAAAATTTTAGCAGAATGGCGAAAAAACCACGTCCATGGATTTGGGAAAATTTTGGCCCAACCCAAGACGTCCAGAACAGTCCCGGAATTACAGGAAAACTCGGTTTTGCAGCTCAGCAAAGCAAGAAATGACAAACTAAACGTGTTAAAATCGATTTAAAATTTTAGAAAACTAGCGAAAAAAACACGTGTTTCTTTCGAGATTTCAAGAAAATTTTAATTGAACAAAAACGCGTCAAGTTCGTAATTTCCTGCTTTTATTTTATTTGAAAAACGATTTCCTCGTAGTTCCGGACTTGCACGTATTTGTGCCCTAGACGGTTTACAAGTGTCCGAGCACGTATAAAAATAATTTTAAAGCAATAACAAAAATGTAGTGCTTACAGCAACAGCTGGGTTGTTGAATTTGGCACCATCATGTAGATCTCGAAGCGCACTTTCCAATGGTATATGACCCATGTGGGTTTGTTCATGTATTCTATAGATAAATGCTCTTAATGACAAAGCCTATAGAAAACATTGGAATGGTCATAAAAATGTTGTAGTACTTGATGAGAGCTCTCAAATGGTATATGGTTCACTGGTATCTTCGATTGGGCCCAGCTCTATATACGAACCGGTAAGGTCCATAGAAATTGAATTTTTTTTCATAGTAATTGACGTCCATTTTTAATTTTCACATCTTCACAGTAAAATTCGGCTTCCGAGGACCGTAATATTTATAAAATAGAAATAGCGAGGCGTTGAAGGCGCTTGAAGCACGCAATTGTACAAGAGCCAATCTCCACGTGTGCACTCTTTTTAGATCTTTCCAGAATGCGTTACCTCAGCACTCATGGATTTCTCAAAATACAGGGTGTTTCAGAAAAACATGGCAATATTGCTAGGTGCAATAGATCAGCAAAAAATAAGTGTGTGGTTTGCTTAATTCACATTTGCCCAAAGGTCATCTGGTTGGATAAATTTTTTTCGACTGCGTTACGAGCAATATCATATTGAAATTTGGTACGCAAATGTTATCGAAATAGCTGAAGCGATTGGAATTTTAGTTCATAACCTTTTTGAGGTAAGGTTTGCAGGCATGACAATTTGGAAGACTGAAAGTTTGTCCAAATTTACATGGAAAAAATTACACTTAGTGAAAGACATCCAGATTCGCCGTTTTCGAGATATTTTTAATGATTAATGATGTGACGTACAACATACGAAGCAGACAATTAAGTAGGCCGATTATTTTACTACAGCATTTGTTAATCAAAAACAAATGGATAATTAACAATAAATCTTATAACAGCTTCTTTGATTAACTTAAAGAGCAGCACAAAGCATGAAATGTGTCGAATCAAAACAAGTCGAAAACACAGCTTTCCATTGCCATCAGTTTTGTTAATACGCCATTGGCATAAAGTAATCATCTTCCTTAGTTGTCTGCTCCATTCGACTTGCAAAAAACGTGCCATGTCCATGATATCGTAACATCGTTAATTACGAAATATTTAGAAAACGGTGAGTCTGGACGACCTTTACTGACGATAAGTAACTTTTTTATGTAAAATTGAAAATAACATTTCAGTTTCTTCAATTGTCGTGCCTACAAACCTGACCTCAATAAAGTTCTCAACAAAAGTTGACCGTGGCCATTGTGTAACTATACAGAAATGTGAGTACAATAATTGCTTCGGCTACTCCAAAAACGTTTGCGTACCAAATTTCAATACGATATTGCTCGTTGATGCAGTCGAAAAAAAATGTATCCCAACCGGACAATCTTCGAGCAAATATGTATTAAGCAAATCCCAAACTTATTCTTCGCTGTTCTATAGTCCCTAGCCATGTTTTTCTGAAACACCCTGTACACGTATAGACGAACACATTTAAAAAAGATTTTTTTAAACCCCCCCATTTTTTCCTTATTTTAATAGATTTTTGAATAATTCAGTTGGGCCATAAATGGACACATACGTAATCTAATTAACAATCACCGCAAAAATAAATTAGATACTACAATTGAATTTTTGAATATTGAAAATTGAATACAGATCGCAATATTGAAATACACTGGTGTAAGAAATTAAGAGAATTTTCATATTTTATCTACGATCTCCAGAACGACTGGACAGATTTTAATAAAATTCGGTGCAAACATAGGTTGATATAATACAAACAAAATAAACATTCAACAGTTATAATAGACACGCATGTTTGTGTGTAACACTCATGTGAGTATGAAGGTTTGAAACAGCGGTTGCAGAATACACAAAAGAAATGGGTTAATAGGGGGTATGGTCCCCTCTTACAGCTATACACGCCTTGCAGCGTGATGGCAGTTTATCAGTGCCTGTGGCAATTGGTCCCACTCATTCACCAACGCTGTTTTCAGTTCCTGGATGGTTCTCGGAGGGGGGTTGCGAGTTGCAATTGCCCTCCCCAGAGCGTCCCAGACATGCTCTATAGGGTTGAGGTCTGGAAACCTGGCTGGCCAATCCGTCCGGCGAATATCCTCACTCTCGAGAAATTCGTCGACCAGAAGAGCTCTATGTGGCCTCGCGTTATCGTCCATTAAGATGAACTCGGGGCCCACTGCACCCCGGAAAAGGCAAACATTGGGCTCCAAGACCTCATCCCTATACCTCACACCAGTCACAGAGCCTCTGTCAAAGACGTGGAGAGGCTTGCGGCCATCCAACATGATGCCTGCCCACACCATTACACCGCCACTGCCATAATTGTCGATTTCGCGGACATTGGAGTGTAGGTAGCGGGTCCCTGGCTCTCTCCATATTTAAGTAGGGCGAGAATCGGTGTTTAGGCTAAAACGGGACTCGTCGGTGAACAGAACGGTCGCCCATTTCTCCATATCACTATTCTTCAATCACTATGCTGCCTGCTCCATGCTAATCGGACTCTCCTGTTCGTAGACGTGAGCGAGACGCAAACAGCCGGTCTTCTGGCAAACAACCCTCTCTCATTCAGTCTTTTGGAAACAGTCACCCTTGTTACATGGGTTCCTGTGGCTGCAGCCAGGTCCCGAGAGAGCTGAGAAGCTGTAGCCCCTCTGTTACGCCTCGCTAAAATGAATAAATGGCGATCTTCTTCGGCCGTCGTGGCTCTTGAACGACCTTGCCCAGGCTTCCAGTATCCTGGAACTGTTTCCATAGGTTACACACGACGCTGGGCGTTAAATTAAACTCTCTGCATATCTGGACTTGCGATTGGCCTGCCCCTAGCCTCCCCACAATTCGCCACCTCATTCCATCATCTAAACGTTGGTGGTTACTCATTTTTACTGTTCCGATGTGAATTAAACCGATTGCTGCAAGATAACATCAAGAAATTCGCCGAGGTGTGCTAGCGAACGAAATTCGTCTTACCCTCCACACACTTAATAAAGCCTGTTTTTCTGCTGGCTTCACCTACACACACGACGTGTACGCTTACGTATTTGCCGTACAAGATTTGCATTTTTATCTAGAAGCCGTGGTTTTTCCTTCAGTTCAGTTCTTTTCGTGCAATTCGATCAAATATGCAAATTCTCTTAATTTCTTACACCAGTGTAGCTTAATAAGCTAAGTTTCAATTGGTGTAAATAAAAATTTATTAACAAATATGCCACATAAATGTTCATTATTTATTACAAATGTCAAGTTATTTAAGAATTGCCTTATGTATAATAGCATTAGTCAAATAACAAGTTAAAGACATGTGGGCAGTTTGTTGTAAAAATCTTACTGTAGAGCGTCTCGATCTTAGAATGCACTACAAATTTTTCTTTTGTCAATTTTGGTAGCCTTTTTGCATAAAACAGCATTGTCAGTTTTGAATAAACTCGATCAATGACAATGCTATGAATGCTATGACGATGAATTGTAAAGTTGAGACGCTCTATAGCACATGCAGGCCTCGACATGGAACGGTTACAAATCAAAGACTAGTAAAATTAAGGACATTTAACGTTTTATGATGAGAACGTCGATAGCAAGTTCTCCGAATTCAAAATTAAAATTAAACTAACCACTAATTAAATGCAATTTCGAGTTAACAAGATCAAATCTCTACAATTTACATTGATTGACGAGATTGCCGCTCGCAAATACGTTATTCGGATCGAGTTCCTGCTTAGCCACTTTATATAAACGCACACCCACCTCTGACACAGTTTCTGG
Organism: Rhagophthalmus giganteus; assembly: GCA_036326145.1. Lineage (NCBI taxonomy): Eukaryota > Metazoa > Arthropoda > Insecta > Coleoptera > Rhagophthalmidae > Rhagophthalmus > Rhagophthalmus giganteus. Next base: position 52,029 of record JARFJA010000017.1, read on the forward strand.
GTACCATCTTTTCCTAAGCTTACCGACCCCGTGGTGATGCGATATGCTGCCCCCGCTCGCTATGATCTCGTCCCTCGCCTTCTTTTCGATCGCCTCATACACTGCGACGGGATCGTCGATCTTTGCATAATTAAAAGCAAAATAGAAATAAATGACACAGCCAGCATCGTAAGTTTGAGTGACTCTTGCACATATCATGTAATGATTGATCTCGTTGGCTTTGCACTCCTTGCGCACGCAGTACTTAACGTTACGACAGAGGGCCGCCGCACGATCCCACGGAACTGATGTCTCGAACGATTCGGAAACGACGTAATATTCCAAGCCGAGGTCCTGCAAATTGTGCCAGTTAAATAATTGTGGTTTTGTAAATGTGAAGCCACTCGACTTAATAAGAACAAGCATTTCCTACAAACGTTCCCTTTGTGATGTGGGCACCTACCAAGAAAGGATTTTTCGAAATTCCACTCCGAAGGGGACGAAACTGGTTAAAGTGTTTTTAAAAATTAAAAAATTAACGTCCAATCTCACTGCTTTTAGAAACGTGAAAGGACCCCGCAATTATTAGGTGTAAATTAGGTTTCCGTCAAATGGTCTAATTTTTTGATATATTACTCTATACATCCTCCCGATCAAAAGTCCCAAGGACTCGAAATTTTGAGCTACTGACCTTCAAAGTTCAACATCTTGCCTATGTAATAATTCACAGGTGCTATCATTCGAGTAGTGGGATCTGTGGATTAATACTAGGTTAACATGTTGAATATTTCTCACCCTGTCAAGGATGGTAGTAGGAAGAATGACTATGAGACATATTCATCCTCCCTTACGCTAGGGGTTGATTTATGGTTAGAAAGGGGGTGGCATCCGCGTAAGCTCAAAAGCAACTATTTGAAATGATTTTTTTATATGCAAAATAAATCTCATTATTAATTCGCTCAATAATTCGTCCTCACCCTTGCACGAGGGGTGGACGAGAGATAGACAAGAAATAGATATAGGGGTGGAAGAGGGTGGAAACCGCGAACACGCAAAGTTCAGCTATAAAAAATGATTTTTTAATGCACAATATAACTCTAAACATTATTTCTAATAATCTTGCTGTTGAGTGACTCCATTTCTTCATCATTCGCGTCATCTTCCATTTCTTCATTATTCTCAAGATTGTTCCACCTACCTGCCGCATCCTGAATATAGTTGAGCATATCTTATATTACCTTGATGTCTGGCATATCTTAAATACCACAGGACACTAGCTATGTGAGCACAACATCCCAATGTTCGAGCGCCAGATTTGCACGCACAATAATATCCTGTGATTGGTCCATCTTGATTAAATTCTTCATCAAAATCTTGCTCAAAAGCAATCCATAGTTGGTACTTGGTAGCATTCCGAAACCGCGAGTATATTCGAATACGTATTAGACCTGGCATTCCTACATTCTCATCTAATTTGAAAACTTCAGTTCCATCATGATCTAGTTTATCTTGAATGTATGATGGTGATAACTTAACTAATACCCTAAAGTTAGGGATTTCAAATAATTCAGAACTAATATTGGAAATCCTTGAAGTTCTATTTCATCCAGTTTAGTCCAAACTGCAATTCTTATGCTAAGTTTTCTAGTTCTACGATGCTTGTACTATATTTGGCGTGTATCATTTCCTTTATTTTTCGAGCTAATTCAGGAGTTTTTCCTTGCATGCTAATAGGTTCATGGTACTTGTTTATTAATGCACCACATATTAGATAAAAATCTTTTAAATGCAGTACTTCGAGCTCTCAAGAATTCCAAGAATTCCATCGAGAAACTGAAAAATAGATTTTATGTGTCAGTTTCTTGATTCAACAATCCATCTTTGAATCGTAACCACTCTTGACTCATTAGCCTGTTCAGTTGTTAATTGTCGCTGTGGTGGCTCTAAAAAGCAGACATTTTACTTATATAATTTTCATCATTAAGATAAGGAATAACGTCTTTGTATCCACGATCAACAATAAATTATCACCCGGTTGATACCAATTTTTATTCCATTTATATTTCAAATCTAACTCATTTCTAAGAATGGCTGCATCATTATTGGGATGGTCTGTAAAGTAAGGGCCTTGTACATCCAAAATGTAACCGTCAGGGCAACCAACATAACGGGCTATAATAAGTGTCGACCTTTGTGAACTGAAAAGGATTGCCGCAAGTTTTGAATTACTTGACTTCTCAATATAAGTTGTACGTTCCATCTACAATGACAACAACCTTGGGATATTAGGATTGGGATTATACAACTCATTGGCAAAATCGTGACATGTTGTTTATAAATTGTCAGAGTAATAGGTTTAAGCCTATGTTTTCAGGCAAAATGCAGCATTAGTGATTTTCGAACAATGCTTATTGTCATGCAAGGATTGGCGACTCTTATAAGTGAAAATAACACGCAAAAATCATCAGATAAACCTTGACGCAATTTGCACAAAATAAAAGGAGATCTTTCTTTTAACAAAGTGTCGTTGATGTTCATCTGAACGGATCACAATAAGTTAGAGCTGTTCAAATTAAATCTTTGTCAAAAAGTCTCGATAGAAATCAGCGTCCGTTAAATCATTTTCTTCCATGAATTTATCTCCTCTGGGTAATGTAGCTACTCTGCGTAACTCAACAAAAAAGTTGCCAACTTCTGATCCTGCTAATCTTATTGGTCTATTTATCGATTTCAAACCACCATACAAAAAATTGTGCAGATGCATTCTATCGTCAAGATGGACATAAAACACGACTAGAAATAGGTTTATATATATATTTGTCAAGGTATATTTTACTCTTGCCTTGACAGAAAGATGATGAAGATCACCTTCAATATTGTTACATATAAAGCAACAGGCTGTCCACTTTTGCTTTATAACTTGTAAGCGTAAACATTCAGGATTGTTCGTGTTTTCCAAATCGGCTTTTTATTATTTCATCGCAATTAATACAAACTCGAGTGTGATTATTGATTTCGACATGTTGATGATCAAGTTCTTTTCTATGATGTTTCGCGATTTCAATCTTTTCATTGTTGAAATTAACAACAATCCTCATGACTCTAGAAGGAAATTGATCATTACAAACAAAACATCGAATACGATGTGCCATAATGTGCCCAAGTAAAAAAGAAACTAATTCTGTGTGTTGCTAATAATCTATAGCGAGTAAGTCATTTATCATAGAAGCGAGCTCTTTTATTAAGCTTTTAAGAGAGCTACTCTATTGCAGAAAATCCTATACCACCTGGTGGCCAAAAGTGTTACTAAACTATTTTCAAGGCAAGACGTTGAACTTTGAAGGTCAGTAGCTCAAAATTTCGAGTATTGGGAGTTTTGATTGGGAGGATGTATAGAGTAATATATAAAAAAATTAGACAATTTGACGGAAACCTAATCTACACCTAATAGTTGCGGGGTCCTTTGGAGGATGCGCTCTTTTTATAGATATGGACGCCCACTAAAAAAGGATTTTCCGAAAATCTACTCCTAAGGGGATGAAGAGGGGAGGTACGTTTTTTTTTAAATTCGATTCGTTTGTACGTACTTACTACCTTCAAATTATAAAATTTGCAGAATACATTTCTAATTCCTCGTGAGTTAAAGCTAGTTAGCTATATAATCAAAATTGAAATACAACCAACTCTCGTTGTACTTTAATTATAATGAAATTTCTATAACAAATAAAAAACCGAAAACGTTTTGCAACTAAGGAACTTACTTTAATAATCAATGTCGACATTATGGGCCAACAAAATAATTAGGTCAATTTTTATTCGCTCGCAATTCAAACGATTATCATTATAACTTCCTATTTGTCTTTTAATCGTCATTACATCTAATCCGAAAAAAATATATAATAAAGGTTAAAATAACAGAACATTTGGGAACAAGGTTGCAATTTTCTGTCACGTTTCCAAAACCTAAACTTTGGCCCCAGTTTATCGACACGTTGATAAACTAAAAATGTCAATAGTTCAAAACCGAATCTCCCAGTTCAAGTTCAACATTATCAATGCAGGGAAGGTTAAGACATTTTTTTACGTCGCTTCCCCCTCCTTCGACTACATTTCAAAATCTTCACGAACAATATTCGCGTGCAAATTTTACAATTAGTAAAACTGAGGTTATCGATGTTTACTTTACTTTTACTTTAACCGATAACGCTTGTACAAATTATATCAAAGATCTGACTCACCCTAATGTAAGCAATAGTGAACGTAAGCATGTAGCCACGTTCTCCGTTCGTTTGTCCTGCCGGGATTCCGCCGTACTCGCGAGCTATTTGATAGATTTTCTTCTCGTGCACCTCCACGTCTTTGGTATCGCCCTCGAAAAGCAACGTCATCACGCACATGGAGTCCACGTCGAACCCTTTGATTTTTGTTAAGTAAAACTTCTTAATGCCGTCCATAACCAGTCCGAAATAACCCGGAACCGCCCTCAGTCCTTGACCAAACTTGAATTGCTCGTTATCCATCAGCCTTATAGAGGACGGTTGGCATCTCTGCTTCGCCACCTCTCGCATGCACCTAATGCCCGATTCGAAATCTGGGAAAACTACCGACCCGTACTTCTTACATTTTGGCAACGGACGAATCTTCAACACTACCTCGGTCACGACGCCCAAAGTTCCTTCGGAACCCAATACGACTTGATTAAAATCCGGTCCACAACTCATTCTTGGCACTTGACAGTTCTTCTGCAGGACGCCCTTCGCAGTGACCATTTTCACGTGCACCAGAAGGTCCTCGATGTTGCCGTAGGTATTCTTTTTCATGCCCGACGCTCTAGTCGCCACCCAACCGCCTAAGCTCGAAAATTCATAACTGTCCGGCTCGTGGCCCGACGTGAATCCCAATTTGCCCAGTTCGCGTTCCAAGTCCTGGCCGATAATTCCGCTCTCGCAACATGCGACTAAATTCTCCCGATCCACCCATAGTATGCTGTTCATCTGCGACGTGTCTAAACATATAATAGTTCTGTTTTCGTTTGTGGGACATTCGACGGCGCCCGACACCGACGTCCCACCACCAAACGGTATAAGGACTAAATTATTTTCGTTGGCCACGTCGACGACTTTAACGACGTCGTCGTGACATTTTGGCCATAAAATTATGTCGGGTATTCGTTCGAAAAACGACTCCCTCAGGGTGTAGATGTCGTGCAAAGTGTGGCCATGGGCCCTCACCAAACGATCGATGCCCTTCGTCGAATAAGCTATGTCCAAATTCGTAAGCAACTTTAAATCCTTTTCGTCGATTTTGGGAGAGGGATAACGATCTTCGGTCGGCAAGCCTTGCGGCTTGTGAAACTTGGTGAGGTCCACGTTGAAGGTTTCGATCACCCATTGGGAAAAGTAAGGTAAGGCTAGTTCGCCAATCGGATACCTGCAAAAATGTTTGGCTCAATTATTTAATGTGAAATGATCACATACATATAAATTTTCTAATTATTAAGATTAGTGATATTTAAAAAAATTAATTATAATTGCAATTAATGCATAATTGCAACCTAATGCAAAAAACCAGGACCTTGACCGAGCTATTCGTTTCCTCTCCTCTTTAAACCGAAAAACAGACTTTGTCTCAAAGCAAAAGATATCTGGTTAGGATTCGATTTTTTTTTTTCGACGAGATACAATCCCGATTTACTTCCTTTTAATTTCGCACAGCAACAAAGTATAGTTTTACTATTACTATAAAAAACTATTATACAAAATTAGGTTGAAAAATGTTCTTGAAGTTTTTGTGCTCGTTTCCAGTAAACAACCAAAATTACATCATTAAAATCGTGAACTAAATAATGTAATTATGTAAAATCATAGTCAAATTTAATTTATAACAAGATATTTTTATGGCTTTCACAATGGGTTCAACAGAGATAATACGATGTGGTATTTTTCCAAACACATTCTTTCTTAAATTGCCTTCGAGTTTTGATCATTAAAATACAATTATAATACTAACTAGTTGTTTTCCAGTTTTGGCCCAAAAATGTTTTAAGAATAAACCGAATAAGTCTCAGTTGTTTTTAACCAAAGACAATTTTGGTGACGATCGATATGACATAATAAAAGTGCTATGACACGAATTGTCATCCAAAAAAAATGTACAAATTGTGCCTATTAATAAGATAATACGACATCATTAAATCCGGGTTAATATTGATAAAAAAAAGCATACATTTCGTATTTCATAAACACATTCCAATTCGTATTAAAACTCAATCAATTTTTTTATCAACCCTTGTTATCATATTAAATTGTCGTGCGTGGCTTACCTTGACCCCGTGAAATGAATAATTTCGTCCTTAACAACAAATTGTGAATCCTTGTAGCCCCAACCGTTCCATTTCAGTACCTCTTCCCTAAAAAAAGGCGAATATTAATTTCAAAAATATAACCTCAAAAACGAGAGACCATCTTAAAAATCGATATAAAAATAACCCAAGCGCCGGTAGTCTTTGCCCACCTGACTAGAATAATGAACAATTAATAACGGTGGAACTCACCTATTTTTAGGTATTGCACTTTTAACTATTATCGCATTTTCCCTGGTGGGAACTTGAGCGTCTCTAGATACCATCGCTGCTTCGACCGGCTCCTCTCTGGACATTTTAAAAACATATACGCGCCTTTCGTTTATAACTCACGTGTTCTTGCGATACGTTATTATTTGTTTATAGCCGGATTCCGAGAGCTTCGTCATCTGTCGCGTCGCGATTCGATTATCGCATCTGATGCGGACGTTACGTCTACGCCGATGACATCTAACGGGTGAAGGTCGCGATTTAACCCGTGGCGGTTTTCAAACACCAATTTATGCAATAATTAAGTTTTTGTCGACTTTTTACCCATGCACAATTTGAATTAGAATTTTTAATTGTATAATTGTTTTAATTGGCTAGAAGTAGTTCTTATGAATATTCATAAAACATAGGCGTACTCGATTGAAATTAATTTACAGGGTACTATTTACAAGGTGTGATATTTTTAAAATAATCGAATGTGGGTGCATCGATATGTTTTAAGCCTGCTACAGACATAACTGCAAACTTGACGAGCACACAATTTACACTTCTTTTGTACAAGTGTGCGATTGTACCGGATGTTGTTTTGATAATAATTGTAAGCCTAATATCTAATTTCAAACCACTATGAGTGGTTCTCAGCGAGTTCCTATGTTTTCGATTTTGCTTCCTTGCAGAGTTAGAACCTCTACAAAAAAAAAAACGCTCGTCAACAACTCCATTATTAATTACATTATCATTTTAAACACATGATACGAACGAAGAACTGTTTCGCGTCCCTTAATCTACCCTTCATTTTGTGCAACAACTCTATGAATCGCCCAATATAATTTTGAAGTCGACAAATTTTGAATGTACCTTAATGCTACTTCTATGAACGTTCCTTTGTTACAAAGCCGTACGTACCAGGACTTTGAACTTGCAAATCAAAAACTAAACATCCAAATCGAAAATTAACTTACTAAACGAAAATACTTTCTAAATTACATACCATCGACAAAATATTTTCGAATAGTTAATCAGATAGTTAAATTGCAAATTTTAGTTTCTTTAAGGGCGCCTTCGGTTAACTTTTATTCGACTGATTGTGTCAACGGACCGTTTTCAAGAAGTTAATTTATTCTATACATAAAATTACTTGTTAGGAAATTGTTTGTCGTATAATATTCGTCTGAAGGTGAACGGGTTTTCGATCAAACGTTTAACGTTGAAATTGAAATTAATCGTTTATAAGAAAGTGAAAAATTGTTAAAATCCGATAATAAATTACTACCTAAGTATTTTAGCGTGATAATTTAATTTTTGGAACGTTTTTAATAACGTTATACATGGGGATTTTGAATGTTCGACGCCTATTGGATTATCACATTTGGCAACCCAACGTACAATTGTAGAAAAATGTTTCTGTAGCCGAATTACATTTGTAGATCAAATTTTAGAATTTATAATGCACGACCATGATAAATCGACAAGCAAGTAAAGTGATAACGAGAATACATTACCTAAACAATATAAAAGTAGGCAACCAACAATACACTATGGTCACGTGGGCGTCAAACTTTTTCGATTTCGCTGTATGTACTATCTGGTAAAAAAGTGGTGTCGCGTAGCGAGTCGTATGGGATAGGCAACTCAAAAACCACTAAGAATTCAATCCCTTATTTTATGAAGGCGGAGTTAAACGACCTTAACACTGGTACTTACATTACAAATTCATTTCGACTCGTTTTTATAACTAGATATTATTTGCTAAACTAGGGGGGAAGATAAGATAAGGTAAATTTATTGTTTACATCAATTATACATAATTATGTAATGTTAGAATTTAATTAAATTGGTAAATATAGATATTTATGAGTATAGAATATTAGTATTCGATAAAAATATAAGTTAGTTAAATTAAATTAAATCGCGTAGTTTTTATTCATTTTATTTTGGTCAAAACTTTCAAAGAAGGCGATCGGTAAACTTTTACCCTTCTTGTTTAAGCTTTCCCGTTTGCAGGTACAAAACGAAGGTTATTCGTTGTTATTGTTACCTAGTTAAGTGTTGTTAAAAATATGCATATTATGGTTGAAATTTCTTTCTATATTACAACCGATGCAAAAATACATTTTGAATGAAATCAAATATTTTTTATTTATATATTTACATGTCGGTAGATATTTATATCTAATTAATTATGTATAATTATTAATATACCTAGCTACCGCTATAATATTTTTCCCAACTTTACATCATTCACGCAATTTCGTAAGAATTTATTTTACTATTATTAAGTAAAAACTAAATATGCTTCTTGTTCTATGCATAACTAACTACCTTATGAATGCCAAACCGGTCACCGATCGATGCTGTTGCGGGTAAAAAGTCCAGGTATAAAGGGAAATTTCGGGAAATGTAATTGCAACCTTATGTAAAATGGGAGACTACTCAAATGTGAATTTTTTGATATCAACGATTGATATTGACGATATTGATATTAACGATTTGTCTTAAAAAAATAAGCATTTTACATCATTACGCCAAACTGTTAATGAATAGAAGAAACTTACAAGGGTAAAAAATTCACTTACTTACGATTACAAGTTAACTAACTTGATGGAATTCTTAAAAATTTATTTTTTCAGAAAACGAGAAATTCTG
>JARFJA010000018.1:0-59200 GCA_036326145.1 Rhagophthalmus giganteus
AAGTTACTCAAAAGATTACACGATAGTATTTTTATTAAAAGTACCATTAGTAGAAACCGAAAATTACCAGTATTACCATTTGTACCCTTTACCAATGGCCCAAAATAAATCCTATGACGTAATCTTCCCGGAAGATAAATACCTCATCCTTAGCGAGCACAAGTACATGTTTTCGGGAGTGGCTGTAAAGAAATTTTAAATAACGAACACCTTTGTGAAAATATAAATTTAGTACAGATAACAGAAAGCTCATCTTGTGAAATTCAATTAATAAAATTTTTAAAAAATTATGCTAATTGCCACCCAACTTCCATCGAGTTAGAAGACGTTCAAGTACAGAAAATTGCACAAGAAAAATGGATCATCGTAGCACCCCAACTTACCATCGCCAAACAACAATGTGGAAACTTAGAGGAAAACCTACCCCTGAAGGGAACTTACGTTTTAGAGTTGACCCCGTTTTGTCAAATGACCATAAAAAATTTCATTCTTAGAACCTTCAAAAATAGTAAATCAAATTTCAAAAAAATAGAGTTGCCTCGACTAAACAATATAATAAATGTAAATCGAAGTACGATAAAGATAAAGTCATCTATTAACCTTAACAAAATACATACACAAACTCTTTTAAATACTCAAAAGGAATTACAAAACCAGAAGTTAGTGATGGATTCAATTCAAAATTCAAACAAGGTTTATGCCAATAAAACGAGCGTTTGGACAATAATTTTATACTTAATATGCATAGTCATTTTATCATATGTCATTATCAAATGGAATAGAAAACATGTAACATCAACCGAAGAAAGAAAAGACGTCGTCGTCTAGTTCAGCAACGTCACCATAACCCATAGGATATGGCTTCGACTCAGACGGAAGGAGTTACGTTACACAAAACCACAACAGTAAGCAAGTCACGTTACACAAAACCACGACAGTAAGCAAGTCAGACATCCTGGAGTCAAGGAACTAAGTTCAAGATAACAAATATAAAAGTAGATGTAAGGTAGCTCTAGAATTAATTCTGTAGTTGTATTGAAACGTGATTGCAAAATAAACGTTTACAGTTTTTAAAAAAATAATTTTTAATTACGCGAACGTAACTGGCGCAGTCGGTAGGATCAATAAAGACGGAAAACCCAAAAATCGGCACTATTCCGGTCTATTTTTATAGTTAACTTTAGCGAACCTAAATTGTTGTTGTTAGTGATTTCATCGCGAATTTCATTCTCAATAACGGAAACAAAAAACTTCGCGAAACGTGCACGGTGCGAAGTGAGTGCAAAAGACGATTTCAAAAAGCAAACATAGAATTCACCCTTTCCGAGACGTGGAGGACTACATCGCCGAAACTTCTGGAACCACAGCAGAGGACAAAAATCGCCGAAGCTGACCAAGATTAATAGAAGAATGCAGAAACCAAGCTTACTGCTAATGTAAGTGCTCTCCTTTTCTATGTAACCGACGTTACCGTAATTCTTTGAAAGTAATTATTGGAACGGTTAATTTTAAATAATTTATTAAAACAATATCACAAATATTACCTATATTTTTACATTTACAATCTAACCATTAATCATTTATTAATTTATAGTTTAACAAGGTATTATTTAATATTAATTCACTCACCCTTATGCTTTAGCACTCTTTAACTCAAACGGAGAACAAGACTGTCGTGTCGACTTACACCCCCTTTTTTTATATCATTCCAAAATTGTCGACACCGACCTAATTTAATTATTAAAATGAATTTGCTTATTTGCGAACTGTCTTTGTCATCACTTTCATTTAAATGTCCAAAGTGTGACGCAGTTGCTGATTTATAATTTTGCAATACCGCGCGGGGTCGTTAGATTAAAACGAATTTGTTTATTTGCGAAATGTCTTTGTCATCACTTTCATTTAAATGTCGAAAGTGTGACACAGCTGCTGATTTATAATTTTGCAATACTGCGCGGGGTCGTTACAATTAAACGAATTTGTTTATTTGCGAAATGTCTTTGTCATCACTTTCATTTAAATGTCGAAAGTGTGACGCAGTTGCTGATTTATAATTTTGCAATACCGCGCGGGGTCGTTAGGTTACATAAGCCCCCATTAAATCAAATATTATCGTTTAAGGGATGAGATTTGATCAATTATAACCAAATATCCATCTAAAGCATAAGTTTACATTGTAGTAGATTATAAAAACAATTCTTATAAATTAAGAAATTAAAATGCGTACCTTTAACCATGCATGATCCCATAAGTGTTTTAAATAAAAAATTAATTATGAATAACGATTATGACTGTATATAAAAATCCGTTGTTATAAATCTTGCCATTTGGTATAAATAAAACAATAAAAGAATGTCTTCGTGGACAATTTTCATGTAACTTAATCTTGACTTGTGCGGTGTACGTTGAACTCGTTGTTTGATGTGTGGCAGTTATCGTGGAAGAAACCGGTAAGTATAAAGATTTTTGTTTTTTTTTTCCATTATTGACTACTTATTTGTTGTAATTGGACAGTCGGGTACGTTATTATTGTTGGAGCCTGTGGTGGAACGATAGTTTCGAGATCGGCTTCTGTAATTCTCCGTTTCCGGTGTTGTGGAATTTTGCTGATGTGCCGGTTTCTTGTGATGGAGGATGAATAAAGTAATACTATTCCATAGGCTTGCTATTAAGGTAAAACCGCATCCAAAGGTTTTATATAACGCGAGTCCGTTTTTTTTTTACTAAGTTACCAATTATTTTATCGTATATTTTCAGCATTTGAAACTGATGGGCCTCCTGCAGCGTTCCGCCCCTAACGTATATACAAATGAAGATATTCCTCCTGCGACTGGAGAGGAATGACTATGCATTCCGCAATGTTCAATGATTCGTGTAATGTCTACCAAACAGGTAAGTACCTTTTGTAATTTAAAGTCATTTTTCTGCACAATGGTTACTGTGGTCTCTTCTTCTAGATAATCGCTTTGGCGATCGGGACACTTTGCTACCTCTTTGATTGAGATCCTGGTGAGGTTTGTTTCTTCGCTGCTGCAGTCATAGGCGATCAGCGCTTCACTGATAACCGTGAATTTTAGCAGTATAATTATACTTATGGGAGCGAGCATGATCTGTAATCGAAGTGTAATCGAGTTACGAAGAAAATTAATTAGTACATATATGCTGAGCAAACAAGGTACTATTTGTTTACATGAGAACAATTTACATTAGAAATATATTTTTCTGAACATTATGAATGTAGTATTGTATATACTTATAAACTTTAATCTTTCTTATTCGTAACTAAACATATTTTCCATATTTCATTTATAATCGATTCTTATCATAAATTTGTTTTAACTTTTTAACCGATTTTTAATATAATAATTTAATACTTACTAACGATTTAACTTGAATTACCCATAACAATAAAAATAGACATTTAAACATAGTGACTCTTACCTAAAAATTAGCAAGTGTGAAATACCAAACTGAAATAAATTTTAAATCAATTACTTATACAAATTTCTACGCGATTTTCGTGTTCCATCCGACATATAAGAACCGTAGCGATATAAGTTTGGAAAATTTTTAAGGTTTTCTTTAACAAAAGTTTTCATTCGTTTAGGTATTTCATACTTTCTACGCTTAACCAATCTATCGTCTTCGAATTCTTCTTTGTAGAATTTCCTCTTCTTATAATTAAAATAATTAGTATAATTTTGAAACATAATAAATCCACTTAACAGTAAGGGAATAAGAAGTTCTGGTGGTATTAAGTCATCATCTTCACCTTCACTTTCTTCTTCGGTTTCCCTTTCGGCTTCATCGATGGAAGTTATTTGAGAAGAATATTTTTTAATCGATTTGAATGTACCACTTGTTCTTTATTCTTATGGAGTTCTCTTATTCTAAACGTAGTATCTCCTAGTTTTTCCATTATTCTATATGGTCCAGTCCAATGCTTTATTAATTTAGTTGAAGTTCCTATTTTGCTTTTTGGATCCCATAAGAATACCAAATCACCCAATTGCAGTGTTACCGGCTTGGAATTTTTGTTATATTGAACGGCTTGTTTGTCTTTTACTGTTTTAATGTTTCTCCTCGCTTCTACAAATGCTTCATTTAGACGTGTTAATGTTTCTACCACATAATCTTCTCCCAATGCGTAGTTGACTTTCCGTGGTTTCAGGATGTCTTCTATTGGCATAATAGGATCCCTACCGTGAACCAAAAAAAATGGGCTGTACCCTGTTGAACTATGAGTATTTGTATTGTACGCTATTGTGAAGAATGGTATCCACGTTTCCCAATCTAATTGTGACTTTGAGATGTAATGAGATAGGAAATCTTTTAGTATCCGATGTGTCCTCTCCACATAATTACTTTGCGGGTGGAATGCTGTTGTTTGAAGCTTTCGAATTCCTAATGCCTGGCATAAGTTTTTGAATAAATTTCCAACAAAATTTTGTCCTTGGTCTGTAATGATTTGTTCCGGCATTCCGTGTTTGGGTATTATATAATTTACTAATGCTTTAGATATCGTTTCTGCCGTTTGATCTGGAAGCGCAATTGCTTCCAACCATTTTGTAAAATTACATTGGAAGGTTAAAATGTATTTATTTCCGGCGAATGATTTAACGAACGGGCCGCAAATATCCATACTACATCTTTCGAATGGCCTCGATAGGTCCGGAAATGTTTGTAACGGAGCTTTTCTTAAATGCGGAGACGTTTTCCGTTGATTGCACGATAAACAGCTAGCTACATAATTTTTACATCTGTACACATCTTCGGCCAAAAACATTTTTGACTGATGTATTGTAATGTTTTTTCTTGACCTGCATGTCCTTTTAATGGGCTATTATGGAATGCAAAAAGTATGTTTTTAATAAACTTCTTCGGTATTACTAACACATCTCGATATTTTCCATTTAACTTTTTGTATAGTAAACTGCCTTGATCCAAAAATAATCATTGTTTTCTCCTTCTTCGGTTAGGGTTTTCACTGCGTTTTTACAGAATTCATCGTCTTGTTGTAAATCTTTAATTGAATCTCTATCCAAAATCGGTATAAGATCAGGTTGTCTCATCTCTGTATTGTAGATTTGTTCTACTTTTCCGTTGTTTTCCGTCCGTTGGGGAATATTGTAAATCATGATTTTTATGCACGTATTTTTAAAAATAAACTTGAGCATATCTTTTACTATCTCCCAATTTAATCCATCTAATCCACACGCTAGTCTTGGCATTGCTATGACCTTTTCTTGCAATTTACCTGCTTGAATTTTTAAATCTTGTAATGCTGCCCATAATTTTTCGTACGTTGGTTTATATTGAAATTTTAATTTAGTAATTAGATAGTAAATATTTCTTCTTGGAAAACATAAAATTGCTGTTTGTCCTACTTGTTTGTTTTGTGCTAATAATTGTTTACGCGAACCAAATTTTTCTTAAAATCTACTGCTATACCTTTTCCTAATTTAAAGTCTTTTGATACACAATGTGCAAGTGCGTAATCTTCTTTAGTATCCCATAAGTTTCCTTCTATTTCTTGAAAATTTTTGTTTTCAATTCCTGCTATTTTCCTCGTTTCTAAGAATTCTTCGCATGTCATTTCTGAATTAGGTTCTTTTCAAACATTCTACTTAAAGCATCAGCATTCGTATGTTGTTTTCCACTTCTATGAACGATATCAAAATTATACTCGGATAATTTTAAACTCCATCTTGCTAATCGTGAACTTGGATCCGAAATTGAAAATAACCACATTAAACTTCTGTGGTCCGTAATTATTGTGAATTTACGTCCATATAAATAACATCTGAATTGTTGTACTGCAAACACTACACTTTGACATTCCTTTTCTGTTACACTATAATTTAATTGTGCCTTATTAAACTTTTTCGATGCAAAAGCTATTGGTTTTAAAAATCCATCTTGCTCTTGACTGAGAATAACTCCCATTCCTGTTTTAGATGCATCACATTCCACTATAAACTCCTTCGAAAAATCTGGAAATAATAAAATACTATCTTCTGTAATGGCCTTTTTAAATTATTGAATGCCTGTAGTTGTTCTTCTCTTATTTCACACTTCACGTCCTTTTGTGTTAATCTTGTTAATGGCTCTGCTAAATCTGAAAATCCTTTAATGTACCTTCTGTACCAGGATGCTAATCCAAGAAATTCTCGTACTTTCTTCGTTGTTGATGGTATTGGAAATGTTTTTAACGCTTGTAGTTTGCCTGGATCTGGCTGAATTCCCTTTTCTGAAATTAGATTTCCAAGATAAATAACCGTTTTTCTTAAAAACAGCACTTGGATGGTTTGACCTTGATGTTGTGCAGTCGTAATCTTTCAAAATTCTTCTTAATTTCTGCAGGTGATCGTTGACTCCACTTCCATTGAAAACAATGATGTCGTCCAGATACACCATACACATTTCCTCATTTAACCCTGCGAGGGCGATGTTCATAAATCGTTGAAACGTTCTTGGCGCATTAACTAATCCAAACGGAAGTTTTTATACTGGTAATGGTTATTTAACGCAGTAAATGCAGTTTTGGTATCGATTCTTCTTCCATATCTATCTGATGATAAGCATTTGTTACATCTAAAGTTGAAAATAAATTCGCACTGCCTAATTTATCGAGTGCTTCTGTTATCCGAGGTATCGGAAAATATTCCTTTTAGTAATTTTATTTAATTCTCGATAGTCAATGCATAGCCTATGTTTAATTCTGCCATCTGGAAGTGTTTTAGATATCATGACGGTTGGGGCATTCCATTCCGACGTAGATGGTTCGATAATTTTTGCTTCTAACAAGCGGTTGACCTCGTCCTTGAGAACTTCCCTTTGGCTGTAGGGAATCGGATACTGACTCTTTGAAATAGCTTTTTCGTTCCCTGTTTCTATTAAATGAGAAACATTTACGGCACTTGATAACACGCCTTGGCCTTCATCAAAGATATCTGCATATTCCAATATCAAATATTCTATTAATTTTTTTGATGATTGTTCTAAATGTGACAGGTCTACTTTCCCCAAAATATCTTGCATATCTCGATCCTGTTTTCCCATAAGATATGTACCATTTGTAGCGTTCTGACTAATATTTATTTCGCTTACTGTAGCAACTTGTTGATTTTTTTGAATTGTTACTTCAAAATTATTAGTATTTATAACTCGTATTACTGCTTCTGGATTATTTGTAATTAATGTTGGAGCCACATACAATCCGTTTAAAAACCCTTCTTGCGGTTCCAAAAATAGATTACATCCCTTTGGGTTGTCATTAATTTTAATTATTATATTACCTTCTGACCTTGGCGGGATTTGTGTGGTTTCCTTTGTTTTAGCCACATATTCTTTTTGTTGTTTGTGGATCCTATTTTCTTCTATTTGATCGAGTTGCTTATTCTCGTTATAAATTCTCTGCCTTTCTTTAAACTGTAAATGAAAGGGCTCTGTATCCTCTTCATCATCACTTAAGTACCCATGTTCTTGAATACTAACATTCGGAAAAATTTCTTTTGTTATAGCTAATTCGGATTCTTCATCCTTATGATTTATTTTATCCACGTAATTATTAAAATTCTTTCTACCCTTTAACTCGCAATCACAGCTTACTTGAATATTTTCGCTTAAATTTCGCAATTTGATGTTATATCCCCAAATTTGTAAAATATTTTGTTTATAATTTAGGATAGCTTTATATTCGCTTAAAAAGTCCCTACCCAGAATCCCGTCTGCGTTGACCTTCAGGGTCTCATCGCATACCAGAAATTCGTACTCTCCTTCTGGCTTGTTTCTATGCATGCCCAGTTGTGCTTTAATTTTACCTAAAACTCCTAAACGGTTACCTGAGGCGTCCACTAATTCAACATTAACTGAAGAAGCTATTTGTCCGTAGACGACGCTTGCCTTCACTGTTGATACTGCTGCTCCAGAATCGATCAGCCATTTCATTGGACGTTCTCCCTCAAATAGGTAAATAACCACTGGTACTTCATTACTTGAATGGATAACATGCACTTCAGGAATCTGTTGGGTTTGCGATAATTCAGGTGTTATTGTGACTGTTCTAGGCACTTGATTTGGGTAGTTAACAAATGCCCGTTCTCGTTTAAATTTTCTTCTACATTTATATTGTTTACGCCCTGTTTCCGGCTTTCCCATTTATTCGGATGATTATTAGTGAAATATCTCGAGTTCCTGGGTTGAACATAATTTTTATCCTTATTATTATTAAAATAATTACTGGAACTCTTATAAAAACTGTTGCGTTGCGTCGTTCCCTGATGTCCTTGAAAATTTTGTTCGGGGTTTTTATTATTTCCATACTTATTTTTAAATTTTGAAGTACCTCCCAAGGTCCAATTTCGTGACGATACTTCTTTTCTGTACTCTCTTGGCCTTGTTCTCCGACAATTCTTATTACTGTGGTTGGACATTCTACAAAACGAGCACCATTTCTTCTCGTTTAATGAAAATAAATTGACCTTTTTATTTATGTTTAGCATTTCTTCGCATAGTTCCATTTTCCTAGCGATTTGTTCTGCTTTTTCTAAAGTTAAATTTGGGTCTCCCAGTAATTGTTGCAGCACCGATTTCCGTATGTCCTGCTTTATTCCTATTTGAAATTGGTTAAGTAGTAGCTCTTGGTTTTTCTTCCTTATTCCAGGTATTTCTGTTTCAGTAGCAGTAGCTAAATTTTCTTCATTTAACTTCCTTCCGATTAGCTTCAGTCTGGTTATATATTCTGCTACCGATTCATTTGCCCTTTGGTAGCACTTTCTTAATTCCATAGCGGTCTGTCCTGGTATTCTCATCGGCGCAAATCTAGTTATCAGCTTTTCTTTAAAAATTTTCCACGTCAGCGTGCTTGAATCACTTTCCATTTCCGCTTCATAAAAATTTCGAGCTTCTCCTTCTAATCGAAATCGAGTTATTTTTAATTTTGTATCATCTGTCCAGCCATCTAATAATGCCCTATCTTCGATTTGTCTAAAATATTCTGTTACTGACGTTTTTCCGGAATACGGACGTACCGTTCCCGCTATCATTCCTAACGTAGCTACCGGTTGAGCATATACCACTTGTGATGTACCTGGTTGCTGTATAGAAGTATTACCCGTTCCTAACATTTTAATAATTTTTTTTTTTCCAAATAAATCCACTAAAATTTTGTATAAATTTAATCAAATCTAAATATATATATATTTTTTTTTTTTCTGTTTTAGGTTGAATCGAAAGAATTTCGCTGAAGTTTACTTTTACAAACAAGAAAATCCGAAAAAATAAATGAATAACTAACTCGATGATTATCAACAAAAACGAAAAATAGCAAAAATATCACGTAATTAGAGGCTTTCCCTACTTTATGACGGTAGTTTCCGCTGCCACCAAATGTAACCGACGTTACCGTAATTCTTTGAAAGTAATTATTGGAACGGTTAATTTTAAATAATTTATTAAAACAATATCACAAATATTACCTATATTTTTACATTTACAATCTAACCATTAATCATTTATTAATTTATAGTTTAACAAGGTATTATTTAATATTAATTCACTCACCCTTATGCTTTAGCACTCTTTAACTCAAACGGAGAACAAGACTGTCGTGTCGACTTACACCCCTTTTTATATCATTCCAAAATTGTCGACACCGACCTAATTTAATTATTAAAATGAATTTGCTTATTTGCGAACTGTCTTTGTCATCACTTTCATTTAAATGTCCAAAGTGTGACGCAGTTGCTGATTTATAATTTTGCAATACCGCGCGGGGTCGTTAGATTAAAACGAATTTGTTTATTTGCGAAATGTCTTTGTCATCACTTTCATTTAAATGTCGAAAGTGTGACACAGCTGCTGATTTATAATTTTGCAATACTGCGCGGGGTCGTTACAATTAAACGAATTTGTTTATTTGCGAAATGTCTTTGTCATCACTTTCATTTAAATGTCGAAAGTGTGACGCAGTTGCTGATTTATAATTTTGCAATACCGCGCGGGGTCGTTAGGTTACATCTAATTAACCAAAAACCTAGTAGTAATACTAACCCGATACGCAACAAAAAAAAAAGAATTACCTAAAAATAATATAAATACTATTTTAAATCTATTTTATTAATATAATAAGAGCGATAATTTCGAAACGCTGGATATTTTGACGGAAAGACTTTCAAAATTAATTATACAACCTAACGATAATTTAACGATCAATTTAACACCGAAAATGTCAGAAACCAACGTCGCCTTGCTTAGATATCAAGCAGACAATATTTGCCCGTTCGACGGTAATACGAAACAGCTGAACAGGTTCATAAATTCATGCGAGAACTTTTTAATAACGTTCCAAGATACAAAAACCCCAAACGCGGCCATTAACACAATTTTACTCGATACAGTACTGAGCAAGTTAAGAGGTCGTGCTGCAGATTTAATTTGTTCAAGAACCGAACTAAATTCATGGCAACTAATCAAAGACGCGCTAAATAACATTTTTTCAGATCAAAGAAGTGTTGATTGTTTGATTCAAGACCTAATTTCACTAAAACCCGCTAAAACGAAACGCCTTTGCAATTTGGGATGAGAATCCAAGATGCACGAAGCTTACTATTTTCCAAATTAAATGCGACTCTAGAAAGTAGAGAAACTAAGTTAATAAAGATCCAACATTACGATGATTTTGCGTTAAAGACATTTATAAATGGATTATCCTATCATATGCAGTTAATAGTTAGACTAAAAGAACCCGCTTCGCTAGAAAAAGCAATTTCAATAGTCAAAGAAGAAGAAAACTTTATCTATTTTAAAACAGGTCATAATCATAATTTCAGACAACCAATACACGCTACAACCCCAAATTCAAATCAATACACGCCGATTAAAACGCAAAATGCTATACGACCGAATTACCAACAAATGCGTCCCCAAACTTTCACGCCTTTCAGACAACCACAATTTTATAACCCAAACCCCTTTGGACAGGCTCAACATACACAGTTTAGACAACCGTTCTCGAATTTCAATGCGCAACCGAACGTTCCGAGACCAGATTTTCGAAACAATTTCCCATCGCGCTTTAACAACGGAACAATTCCCAAATCTAACGTAACGCGCCTACAGTCTAACGTACAAAAACGAGAATATAGACCGGAACCAATGGATGTAAGTTCTGGTACAACTACGATAAAACCAAAACCAAATTTCGGTCAAGGCCAATTGTTCAATCAGACGATACAATCGCCCGAAACTTATTATAACGAATACGACCCATATCAAGAAATTCCCCAACATTACGAATACCCACAAACTAACGAACAAATTCCCGAAATAAACGACGACTACAGTGACAACGACTATCAATACAATAACCCCCTAGAAATAACCGAGTCTTACGAAAGCAACGAAATCGAACAGCAAAATTTTCGGATAACCGCCGATTCGACCCAGAAAACGTGATACATTTAAACAACCATTCAATAAATAGTCTACCTTATATATTCATACCAGAGTTAAATGCAAATTTTCTTATAGATACAGGTAGTACTCGCAGTTTCATTAACCCGCAACTCGCTTATCATTATTATTCAGATTACGTGCAAGAAGAACCGTTCTTAGTAAATACGGCTCACGCAACATCTTATCATAGCGAAATCGTAGACATTCCATTACCACGAACATTTAACAATGACCTATTACACAAGTTTTATCTGTTCGATTTTTCGAATAAATTCGATGGGCTTATTGGACTAGATCTATTAACAAAACTAAAAGCCGATGTGAGCTTAAAGGCATTCCAATTACAAACACCCGACGCAAACATACCCATTAATTACACAGATAAATCAATCCAACAAAAGCCTGTTTTCCAAAAATTCTCAAAAATCATACCGCCTAGAACAATTCAATTAATAAAAATCCCCGTTAATGTTAACGAAGGTTATGGTATACTCAATTATAAAAACCTGAACGACGTAGAATTGCCAGAAGCCCTCGTAAAAATTGAAAATAACTTTGCTCTGACGTCAGCACTAAATCCATCAGAACACCCTGTAGAGATCGAAGTTCATGAACCTCTTGAAATAGAAAAAGTAAATATAAACGAACTAAACCTTGTTGAAAATTTAGAATCAGACCCGTATTCGAACAAACCCTTAGACAACTTATTGAAAGAAAATTTAAAAAATCTAAGATTGGACCACTGTAATAACGAAGAGAAAGAACAAATTAGGAAACTTTGCTTCGAATTCAGAGACGTATTTTATTGTGAGGGAACACCGCTGAGTTTCACGAATCAAATTAAACACAAAATCGAAACAACGAATGAATCTCCTGTCTACGCTAAAAGCTACAGATACCCGGAAGTACACCGACAAGAAGTGAAAACACAAATTTCGAATCTATTATCGCAAAATATCATTAGAGACTCAAACTCGCCATGGTCAGCCCCTATCTGGGTAGTCCCAAAGAAAATCGACGCGTCCGGCAAACGGAAATGGCGTATGGTAATAGATTTCCGAAAATTGAACGATAAGACAATTGACGATAAATACCCTCTACCGAATATAACAGACATCCTAGACAAGTTGGGCAAAAGCCAATATTTTACCACGCTTGATCTGGCCAACGGTTTTCACCAGATTGAAATGGACGAAAGGGACGTCCCAAAAACAGCCTTCAGTACCGACATAGGGCACTATGAGTTCTTAAGAATGCCATTCGGGTTAAAGAACGCCCCCTCCACTTTTCAGAGAGTTATGAACAATATCCTGCGAGGATTGCAGAATGAAACGTGCCTCGTTTATCTAGACGACGTGATCGTGTTCAGTTCAAGCCTCCAAGAACACATCACAAAACTAAAGGAGATACTCACCCGACTAAGGAAGTCAAAATTTAAAATCCAGATAGACAAATCCGAATTCCTGAGAAAGGAAGTCCAATACCTAGGCCATATCGTCACCCCAAACGGTATCAAACCGAACCCCGATAAGATAATTGCTGTAAAAAACTTCCCGTTGCCAAAAACAACGAAAGAAATAAAATCCTTTTTAGGCCTTGTAGGTTACTATCGACGCTTTGTTAAAGACTTTGCAAAAATTACAAAACCCCTTACACGCTGTTTAAAAAAGGACACTAAAATTGAACATACATCCGATTTTATCGACGCTTTCGAACATTGTAAAAATTTATTAATCAATGCCCCGATACTTCAATATCCCGACTTTACAAAACGTTTTGTCTTGACAACTGACGCAAGCAATTACGCATTAGGAGCGGTCTTGTCCCAAGGGACAGTACCAAACGACAAACCAATCGCATATGCATCTCGTACCCTAAACGAGAGCGAAACCAATTACTCAACTATAGAAAAAGAATTGCTGGCCATCGTGTGGGCGTGCAAAACATTCAGGCCATACTTGTATGGAAGAAAATTCTCTATTTACACAGATCATCGCCCTCTGATCTGGCTCATGAACTTGAAGGAACCAAATTCAAAACTTGTCCGATGGCGCTTACGCCTAGAAGAATATGATTATGACATCATCTATAAAAAAGGAACGCAAAACGCCAACGCAGACGCCCTATCGCGCATTCCGTTGAACTTATATGAAACGGAATCCACAATTAATAACCCTGGTGAAATAAACGAAGATATAGTAGAATACCTGCGAGACCTGACGCAAAACGATACGGAAATGCCATCGACGACAGATACGAATAAGCCCAAAATCAACGTGATACAAAACATCCGAATTAAATCACCCGACCCTGACGACACAGTACACACCAGCAACGACGAAAACCAAGATTACGGTATCCCAATTTTAGACGAAAAAATAAACAACAAATCATACCAAATTATCATCGAAAAGAATCCTCATGTCAGTAGTGCAAAAGTAGAATGCCAAAAATTTGACGGTCATGACATCAAACGCGTAAAACTACCTTTAAACGACCCGAAAACAATCATAGACTTTTTCAAGGAACACCTTTCACCTAATAAAACCACGTACGTGTATTTCCACGATAAAGCCCTAATACCCCTTGTTAGGAAAATTTACATAAAACATTTTAAACTCTTTAAAGTCATTCAGTGTACAAAACTAATAAACAACGTAACCGAAGAGGACGAACGTATCCTGCTTATAAAACACCAACACGAAGGTAAAAGTAACCACCGCGGAATTAACGAAACATACGAACGATTAAAGGACAACTACTATTGGAAAACCATGAAAACCGACATAACCCGATTAATCAATGATTGTGCAACATGCCAGAGTGCAAAATATTCTAGACATAAATCATACATTCCCTTAGTTTTAACTGAAACCCCATCTAAACCCTTCCAAATCCTTCACATTGATGTATTCTATTTCGAGAATCAATCTTTTCTCACGGTGATTGATAAATTTAGCAAATTAGGACAAGCCTACAACATCGTAAAAAGCTCTAAATCCGTATGCGATAAACTGATCCAATATTTCTCGACGTATGGAATCCCAGAAAAAATTATAACTGATAACGGACCCGAGTTCAAAAACGAACTAGTCAAAGAACTCCTTAAGACCCAGAAAATTAATGTTCATTTCACCACACCGGGTCATCACGAATCCAACTCCCCAGTCGAGAGATTTCACTCCACATTGATCGAACACCTCCGAATACTGAAAGAAAGAGATAAAAACAAACCCGTCACCGAATTGATACCTTACGCTATAATTGCATATAATAGCAGCGTACACAGCACCACTAAATTTTCACCTTTCGAGTTAACATTTGGACATACGAGCTCGAGGGACCCCTTTGATCTAATCCCAATAACGTTTTACAACGATTACGCCGCAGCTCACAAAGCAAAATTGGACGCCCTATATCAATCCATAAACATAAACCAACAACAACAAAAACAAAAGACGATTAACAAACTGAACACCTTAGGCGAATCACAATCGCATTTCAAAATAAATCAAAGAGTATACAAGAAAGCAAACGCCCGAACAAAAAATAAAAACAAATTTATCGGACCCTACACTATTTCGGAACTTTTAGAAAATAATAAAGCAAAGATAAAAATTCAAAACCCAGAAAGAGGAAGTCATCCACTTAAAGGAACTTAAAAAACCCGTCGTTTCAGATTCACCCTCGTCGACCTCTACATCAACCCCGCAATAGGGACGACCCTGCCCTTGTTACACAAAATTACAAACAACCCCGGACTGCTACCACACAAGTTAGGAAACGCACAAGTGATTACGAGTTACTGGACTTTGACACAAATAATTGACGTAAAAGACATTGCAAAACAATTTGACCAATTTCGATCCGAGTTTCACATACTAAAATTTAATTTAAGCTCAAATGACGCCTATAAAAGGGAATATTTTAATTCGTACAACATCGCTGACAACCTAGAGAACCGAATAATCACTCAACTCGAACAAATAAACCCCTTAAGGACTGTAACAAGACGAAAACGCGGACTAATCAATGGACTTGGAAATATTATAAAATGCCTGACAGGTAATCTCGACCAGGAAGACGCAGAAAAATACGACAAGGAAATTGACCAACTCCGAAATAATCAAGATAAACTAAAAACTGTAATAAATAATCAAATCTCGATCGTGAACTCTACCGTTAACACCTTCGAAGAACTGTCTAGAAATCTATCTCATAACCAATTAATATTAAAGTCGCGTATACTGCAAATAGAATCAACAATCAAAACCACTGCCCTAACCAACACTAATGCCTATCAATTCTTTACAACACAAATGATTATCAATCAAATTATATCAACATTTCAAACGATCCATTCGATGCTAGAAAAGGTTGAGATCGCCATCTCATTTTCGAAAGTAAATACCCTCCATAACTCTATAATTAAACCAGCCGACCTACTTAATGAAATTCAGCTTATTCAAAAATCATTAGATAACGTAAAACTACCTCTAGAACCCATAATATCTAATATCCTAAATTTCGAAAACATCCTAGAGATCAAAAGTTACTCAAAAGATTACACGATAGTATTTTTATTAAAAGTACCATTAGTAGAAACCGAAAATTACCAGTATTACCATTTGTACCCTTTACCAATGGCCCAAAATAAATCCTATGACGTAATCTTCCCGGAAGATAAATACCTCATCCTTAGCGAGCACAAGTACATGTTTTTCGGGAGTGGCTGTAAAGAAATTTTAAATAACGAACACCTTTGTGAAAATATAAATTTAGTACAGATAACAGAAAGCTCATCTTGTGAAATTCAATTAATAAAATTTTTAAAAAATTATGCTAATTGCCACCCAACTTCCATCGAGTTAGAAGACGTTCAAGTACAGAAAATTGCACAAGAAAAATGGATCATCGTAGCACCCCAACTTACCATCGCCAAACAACAATGTGGAAACTTAGAGGAAAACCTACCCCTGAAGGGAACTTACGTTTTAGAGTTGACCCCGTTTTGTCAAATGACCATAAAAAATTTCATTCTTAGAACCTTCAAAAATAGTAAATCAAATTTCAAAAAAATAGAGTTGCCTCGACTAAACAATATAATAAATGTAAATCGAAGTACGATAAAGATAAAGTCATCTATTAACCTTAACAAAATACATACACAAACTCTTTTAAATACTCAAAAGGAATTACAAAACCAGAAGTTAGTGATGGATTCAATTCAAAATTCAAACAAGGTTTATGCCAATAAAACGAGCGTTTGGACAATAATTTTATACTTAATATGCATAGTCATTTTATCATATGTCATTATCAAATGGAATAGAAAACATGTAACATCAACCGAAGAAAGAAAAGACGTCGTCGTCTAGTTCAGCAACGTCACCATAACCCATAGGATATGGCTTCGACTCAGACGGAAGGAGTTACGTTACACAAAACCACAACAGTAAGCAAGTCACGTTACACAAAACCACGACAGTAAGCAAGTCAGACATCCTGGAGTCAAGGAACTAAGTTCAAGATAACAAATATAAAAGTAGATGTAAGGTAGCTCTAGAATTAATTCTGTAGTTGTATTGAAACGTGATTGCAAAATAAACGTTTACAGTTTTTAAAAAAATAATTTTTAATTACGCGAACGTAACTGGCGCAGTCGGTAGGATCAATAAAGACGGAAAACCCAAAAATCGGCACTATTCCGGTCTATTTTTATAGTTAACTTTAGCGAACCTAAATTGTTGTTGTTAGTGATTTCATCGCGAATTTCATTCTCAATAACGGAAACAAAAAACTTCGCGAAACGTGCACGGTGCGAAGTGAGTGCAAAAGACGATTTCAAAAAGCAAACATAGAATTCACCCTTTCCGAGACGTGGAGGACTACATCGCCGAAACTTCTGGAACCACAGCAGAGGACAAAAATCGCCGAAGCTGACCAAGATTAATAGAAGAATGCAGAAACCAAGCTTACTGCTAATGTAAGTGCTCTCCTTTTCTAATTAACCAAAAACCTAGTAGTAATACTAACCCGATACGCAACAAAAAAAAAAGAATTACCTAAAAATAATATAAATACTATTTTAAATCTATTTTATTAATATAATAAGAGCGATAATTTCGAAACGCTGGATATTTTGACGGAAAGACTTTCAAAATTAATTATACAACCTAACGATAATTTAACGATCAATTTAACACCGAAAATGTCAGAAACCAACGTCGCCTTGCTTAGATATCAAGCAGACAATATTTGCCCGTTCGACGGTAATACGAAACAGCTGAACAGGTTCATAAATTCATGCGAGAACTTTTTAATAACGTTCCAAGATACAAAAACCCCAAACGCGGCCATTAACACAATTTTACTCGATACAGTACTGAGCAAGTTAAGAGGTCGTGCTGCAGATTTAATTTGTTCAAGAACCGAACTAAATTCATGGCAACTAATCAAAGACGCGCTAAATAACATTTTTTCAGATCAAAGAAGTGTTGATTGTTTGATTCAAGACCTAATTTCACTAAAACCCGCTAAAAACGAAACGCCTTTGCAATTTGGGATGAGAATCCAAGATGCACGAAGCTTACTATTTTCCAAATTAAATGCGACTCTAGAAAGTAGAGAAACTAAGTTAATAAAGATCCAACATTACGATGATTTTGCGTTAAAGACATTTATAAATGGATTATCCTATCATATGCAGTTAATAGTTAGACTAAAAGAACCCGCTTCGCTAGAAAAAGCAATTTCAATAGTCAAAGAAGAAGAAAACTTTATCTATTTTAAAACAGGTCATAATCATAATTTCAGACAACCAATACACGCTACAACCCCAAATTCAAATCAATACACGCCGATTAAAACGCAAAATGCTATACGACCGAATTACCAACAAATGCGTCCCCAAACTTTCACGCCTTTCAGACAACCACAATTTTATAACCCAAACCCCTTTGGACAGGCTCAACATACACAGTTTAGACAACCGTTCTCGAATTTCAATGCGCAACCGAACGTTCCGAGACCAGATTTTCGAAACAATTTCCCATCGCGCTTTAACAACGGAACAATTCCCAAATCTAACGTAACGCGCCTACAGTCTAACGTACAAAAACGAGAATATAGACCGGAACCAATGGATGTAAGTTCTGGTACAACTACGATAAAACCAAAACCAAATTTCGGTCAAGGCCAATTGTTCAATCAGACGATACAATCGCCCGAAACTTATTATAACGAATACGACCCATATCAAGAAATTCCCCAACATTACGAATACCCACAAACTAACGAACAAATTCCCGAAATAAACGACGACTACAGTGACAACGACTATCAATACAATAACCCCCTAGAAATAACCGAGTCTTACGAAAGCAACGAAATCGAACAGCAAAATTTTCGGATAACCGCCGATTCGACCCAGAAAACGTGATACATTTAAACAACCATTCAATAAATAGTCTACCTTATATATTCATACCAGAGTTAAATGCAAATTTTCTTATAGATACAGGTAGTACTCGCAGTTTCATTAACCCGCAACTCGCTTATCATTATTATTCAGATTACGTGCAAGAAGAACCGTTCTTAGTAAATACGGCTCACGCAACATCTTATCATAGCGAAATCGTAGACATTCCATTACCACGAACATTTAACAATGACCTATTACACAAGTTTTATCTGTTCGATTTTTCGAATAAATTCGATGGGCTTATTGGACTAGATCTATTAACAAAACTAAAAGCCGATGTGAGCTTAAAGGCATTCCAATTACAAACACCCGACGCAAACATACCCATTAATTACACAGATAAATCAATCCAACAAAAGCCTGTTTTCCAAAAATTCTCAAAAATCATACCGCCTAGAACAATTCAATTAATAAAAATCCCCGTTAATGTTAACGAAGGTTATGGTATACTCAATTATAAAAACCTGAACGACGTAGAATTGCCAGAAGCCCTCGTAAAAATTGAAAATAACTTTGCTCTGACGTCAGCACTAAATCCATCAGAACACCCTGTAGAGATCGAAGTTCATGAACCTCTTGAAATAGAAAAAGTAAATATAAACGAACTAAACCTTGTTGAAAATTTAGAATCAGACCCGTATTCGAACAAACCCTTAGACAACTTATTGAAAGAAAATTTAAAAAATCTAAGATTGGACCACTGTAATAACGAAGAGAAAGAACAAATTAGGAAACTTTGCTTCGAATTCAGAGACGTATTTTATTGTGAGGGAACACCGCTGAGTTTCACGAATCAAATTAAACACAAAATCGAAACAACGAATGAATCTCCTGTCTACGCTAAAAGCTACAGATACCCGGAAGTACACCGACAAGAAGTGAAAACACAAATTTCGAATCTATTATCGCAAAATATCATTAGAGACTCAAACTCGCCATGGTCAGCCCCTATCTGGGTAGTCCCAAAGAAAATCGACGCGTCCGGCAAACGGAAATGGCGTATGGTAATAGATTTCCGAAAATTGAACGATAAGACAATTGACGATAAATACCCTCTACCGAATATAACAGACATCCTAGACAAGTTGGGCAAAAGCCAATATTTTACCACGCTTGATCTGGCCAACGGTTTTCACCAGATTGAAATGGACGAAAGGGACGTCCCAAAACAGCCTTCAGTACCGACATAGGGCACTATGAGTTCTTAAGAATGCCATTCGGGTTAAAGAACGCCCCCTCCACTTTTCAGAGAGTTATGAACAATATCCTGCGAGGATTGCAGAATGAAACGTGCCTCGTTTATCTAGACGACGTGATCGTGTTCAGTTCAAGCCTCCAAGAACACATCACAAAACTAAAGGAGATACTCACCCGACTAAGGAAGTCAAAATTTAAAATCCAGATAGACAAATCCGAATTCCTGAGAAAGGAAGTCCAATACCTAGGCCATATCGTCACCCCAAACGGTATCAAACCGAACCCCGATAAGATAATTGCTGTAAAAACTTCCCGTTGCCAAAAACAACGAAAGAAATAAAATCCTTTTAGGCCTTGTAGGTTACTATCGACGCTTTGTTAAAGACTTTGCAAAATTACAAAACCCTTACACGCTGTTTAAAAAGGACACTAAAATTGAACATACATCCGATTTTATCGACGCTTTCGAACATTGTAAAAATTTATTAATCAATGCCCCGATACTTCAATATCCCGACTTTACAAAACGTTTTGTCTTGACAACTGACGCAAGCAATTACGCATTAGGAGCGGTCTTGTCCCAAGGGACAGTACCAAACGACAAACCAATCGCATATGCATCTCGTACCCTAAACGAGAGCGAAACCAATTACTCAACTATAGAAAAAGAATTGCTGGCCATCGTGTGGGCGTGCAAAACATTCAGGCCATACTTGTATGGAAGAAAATTCTCTATTTACACAGATCATCGCCCTCTGATCTGGCTCATGAACTTGAAGGAACCAAATTCAAAACTTGTCCGATGGCGCTTACGCCTAGAAGAATATGATTATGACATCATCTATAAAAAAGGAACGCAAAACGCCAACGCAGACGCCCTATCGCGCATTCCGTTGAACTTATATGAAACGGAATCCACAATTAATAACCCTGGTGAAATAAACGAAGATATAGTAGAATACCTGCGAGACCTGACGCAAAACGATACGGAAATGCCATCGACGACAGATACGAATAAGCCCAAAATCAACGTGATACAAAACATCCGAATTAAATCACCCGACCCTGACGACACAGTACACACCAGCAACGACGAAAACCAAGATTACGGTATCCCAATTTTAGACGAAAAATAAACAACAAATCATACCAAATTATCATCGAAAAGAATCCTCATGTCAGTAGTGCAAAAGTAGAATGCCAAAATTTGACGGTCATGACATCAAACGCGTAAAACTACCTTTAAACGACCCGAAAACAATCATAGACTTTTCAAGGAACACCTTTCACCTAATAAAACCACGTACGTGTATTTCCACGATAAAGCCCTAATACCCCTTGTTAGGAAAATTTACATAAAACATTTTAAACTCTTTAAAGTCATTCAGTGTACAAAACTAATAAACAACGTAACCGAAGAGGACGAACGTATCCTGCTTATAAAACACCAACACGAAGGTAAAAGTAACCACCGCGGAATTAACGAAACATACGAACGATTAAAGGACAACTACTATTGGAAAACCATGAAAACCGACATAACCCGATTAATCAATGATTGTGCAACATGCCAGAGTGCAAAATATTCTAGACATAAATCATACATTCCCTTAGTTTTAACTGAAACCCCATCTAAACCCTTCCAAATCCTTCACATTGATGTATTCTATTTCGAGAATCAATCTTTTCTCACGGTGATTGATAAATTTAGCAAATTAGGACAAGCCTACAACATCGTAAAAAGCTCTAAATCCGTATGCGATAAACTGATCCAATATTTCTCGACGTATGGAATCCCAGAAAAAATTATAACTGATAACGGACCCGAGTTCAAAAACGAACTAGTCAAAGAACTCCTTAAGACCCAGAAAATTAATGTTCATTTCACCACACCGGGTCATCACGAATCCAACTCCCCAGTCGAGAGATTTCACTCCACATTGATCGAACACCTCCGAATACTGAAAGAAAGAGATAAAAACAAACCCGTCACCGAATTGATACCTTACGCTATAATTGCATATAATAGCAGCGTACACAGCACCACTAAATTTTCACCTTTCGAGTTAACATTTGGACATACGAGCTCGAGGGACCCCTTTGATCTAATCCCAATAACGTTTTACAACGATTACGCCGCAGCTCACAAAGCAAAATTGGACGCCCTATATCAATCCATAAACATAAACCAACAACAACAAAAACAAAAGACGATTAACAAACTGAACACCTTAGGCGAATCACAATCGCATTTCAAAATAAATCAAAGAGTATACAAGAAAGCAAACGCCCGAACAAAAAATAAAAACAAATTTATCGGACCCTACACTATTTCGGAACTTTTAGAAAATAATAAAGCAAAGATAAAAAATTCAAAAACCCAGAAAGAGGAAGTCATCCACTTAAAGGAACTTAAAAAACCCGTCGTTTCAGATTCACCCTCGTCGACCTCTACATCAACCCCGCAATAGGGACGACCCTGCCCTTGTTACACAAAATTACAAACAACCCCGGACTGCTACCACACAAGTTAGGAAACGCACAAGTGATTACGAGTTACTGGACTTTGACACAAATAATTGACGTAAAAGACATTGCAAAACAATTTGACCAATTTCGATCCGAGTTTCACATACTAAAATTTAATTTAAGCTCAAATGACGCCTATAAAAGGGAATATTTTAATTCGTACAACATCGCTGACAACCTAGAGAACCGAATAATCACTCAACTCGAACAAATAAACCCCTTAAGGACTGTAACAAGACGAAAACGCGGACTAATCAATGGACTTGGAAATATTATAAAATGCCTGACAGGTAATCTCGACCAGGAAGACGCAGAAAAATACGACAAGGAAATTGACCAACTCGAAATAATCAAGATAAACTAAAAACTGTAATAAATAATCAAATCTCGATCGTGAACTCTACCGTTAACACCTTCGAAGAACTGTCTAGAAATCTATCTCATAACCAATTAATATTAAAGTCGCGTATACTGCAAATAGAATCAACAATCAAAACCACTGCCCTAACCAACACTAATGCCTATCAATTCTTTACAACACAAATGATTATCAATCAAATTATATCAACATTTCAAACGATCCATTCGATGCTAGAAAAGGTTGAGATCGCCATCTCATTTTCGAAAGTAAATACCCTCCATAACTCTATAATTAAACCAGCCGACCTACTTAATGAAATTCAGCTTATTCAAAAATCATTAGATAACGTAAAACTACCTCTAGAACCCATAATATCTAATATCCTAAATTTCGAAAACATCCTAGAGATCAAAAGTTACTCAAAAGATTACACGATAGTATTTTTATTAAAAGTACCATTAGTAGAAACCGAAAATTACCAGTATTACCATTTGTACCCTTTACCAATGGCCCAAAATAAATCCTATGACGTAATCTTCCCGGAAGATAAATACCTCATCCTTAGCGAGCACAAGTACATGTTTTTCGGGAGTGGCTGTAAAGAAATTTTAAATAACGAACACCTTTGTGAAAATATAAATTTAGTACAGATAACAGAAAGCTCATCTTGTGAAATTCAATTAATAAAATTTTTAAAAAATTATGCTAATTGCCACCCAACTTCCATCGAGTTAGAAGACGTTCAAGTACAGAAAATTGCACAAGAAAAATGGATCATCGTAGCACCCCAACTTACCATCGCCAAACAACAATGTGGAAACTTAGAGGAAAACCTACCCCTGAAGGAACTTACGTTTTAGAGTTGACCCCGTTTTGTCAAATGACCATAAAAATTTCATTCTTAGAACCTTCAAAAATAGTAAATCAAATTTCAAAAAAATAGAGTTGCCTCGACTAAACAATATAATAAATGTAAATCGAAGTACGATAAAGATAAAGTCATCTATTAACCTTAACAAAATACATACACAAACTCTTTTAAATACTCAAAAGGAATTACAAAACCAGAAGTTAGTGATGGATTCAATTCAAAATTCAAACAAGGTTTATGCCAATAAAACGAGCGTTTGGACAATAATTTTATACTTAATATGCATAGTCATTTTATCATATGTCATTATCAAATGGAATAGAAAACATGTAACATCAACCGAAGAAAGAAAAGACGTCGTCGTCTGGTTCAGCAACGTCACCATAACCCATAGGATATGGCTTCGACTCAGACGGAAGGAGTTACGTTACACAAAACCACAACAGTAAGCAAGTCACGTTACACAAAACCACGACAGTAAGCAAGTCAGACATCCTGGAGTCAAGGAACTAAGTTCAAGATAACAAATATAAAAGTAGATGTAAGGTAGCTCTAGAATTAATTCTGTAGTTGTATTGAAACGTGATTGCAAAATAAACGTTTACAGTTTTTAAAAAAATAATTTTTAATTACGCGAACGTAACTTGCGTGCGCATCGGACGATTTCGTTTTATCGAGATTTTAATTTATTCGTTTCTTCGCCCGCAATTCTTCGAGTAGGGCTTCGTTGTGCAGGAAATACGTGTTATCTGCTTGTTTCCGATCCGTTCTTCGCGTTCGCGTCGAAAATAGAGCGGGTAAAAATTTCGTCGAAAAACGTAAAAATCGCAACACCCCCCCCTTGGAATTTTTTCGGGATTTCTCGAAAATTTTAAATCGACGGAAACCCGCTCGGTTTGTCGTTTCTTCCATTGTTATTCTCTAAAAACTAGTTACCCAGTAATTCCCGACCTGCTGCGTGCGCATCGGACGATTTCGTTTTATCGAGATTTTAATTTATTCGTTTCTTCGCCCGCAATTCTTCGAGTAGGGCTTCGTTGTGCAGGAAATACGTGTTACCTGCTTGTTTCCGATCCGTTCTTCGCGTTCGCGTCGAAAATAGAGCGGGTAAAAATTTCGTCGAAAAACGTAAAAATCGCAACACCCCCTCCTAGGAATTTTTCCGGGATTTCTCGAAAATTCCCACGGTCCCTGCCCCCCGATTCCCACGGTCCCTGCCCACCGATTCCCCGGTCCCTGCCCACCGATTCCCACGGTCCCTGCCCACCGATTCCCCCGGTCCCTGCCCACCGATTCCCACGGTCCCTGCCCACCCATTCCCCCGGTCCCTGCCCACCGATTCCCACGGTCCCTGCCCACCAATTCCCCCGGTCCCTGCCCACCGATTCCCACGGTCCCTGCCCACCGATTCCCACGGTCCCTACCCACCGATTCCCACGGTCCCTACCCACCGATTCCCACGGTCCCTACCCACCGATTCCCACGGTCCCTACCCACCGATTCCCCGGTCCCTGCCCACCGATTCCCACGGTCCCTGACCACCACCTCGCCCCATCGCCCTCCACCATGCCTACATAACCTCCCGCACGTCCGCACGGCGCGCACACGTTTTACAGTTACGTTTGTAAAATACCACCAATTTATTCGTTTCCACGCCCGTAATTCTTCGAGTGGGTGTTCGTGATGCCGGAAATACGTGTTTTCTTATAGTTTCCGATTCGTTCTTCGCGTTCGCGTCGAAAAACGCGGGGGTAAAAATTTCGTCGAAAAACGTAAAAATCGCAACACCCCCCCCTAGGAATTTTTTCGCGATTTCTCGAAAATTTTAAATCGACGGAAACCCGCTCGGTTTGTCGTTTCTTCCATTGTTATTCTCTAAAAACTAGTTACCCAGTAATTCCCGACCTGCTGCGAGTTACGTTACACAAAACCACAACAGTAAGCAAGTCAGACATCCTGGAGTCAAGGAACTAAGTTCAAGATAACAAATATAAAAGTAGATGTAAGGTAGCTCTAGAATTAATTCTGTAGTTGTATTGAAACGTGATTGCAAAATAAACGTTTACAGTTTTTAAAAAAATAATTTTTAATTACGCGAACGTAACTGGCGCAGTCGGTAGGATCAATAAAGACGGAAAACCCAAAAATCGGCACTATTCCGGTCTATTTTTATAGTTAACTTTAGCGAACCTAAATTGTTGTTGTTAGTGATTTCATCGCGAATTTCATTCTCAATAACGGAAACAAAAAACTTCGCGAAACGTGCACGGTGCGAAGTGAGTGCAAAAGACGATTTCAAAAAGCAAACATAGAATTCACCCTTTCCGAGACGTGGAGGACTACATCGCCGAAACTTCTGGAACCACAGCAGAGGACAAAAATCGCCGAAGCTGACCAAGATTAATAGAAGAATGCAGAAACCAAGCTTACTGCTAATGTAAGTGCTCTCCTTTTCTAATTAACCAAAAACCTAGTAGTAATACTAACCCGATACGCAACAAAAAAAAAAGAATTACCTAAAAATAATATAAATACTATTTTAAATCTATTTTATTAATATAATAAGAGCGATAATTTCGAAACGCTGGATATTTTGACGGAAAGACTTTCAAAATTAATTATACAACCTAACGATAATTTAACGATCAATTTAACACCGAAAATGTCAGAAACCAACGTCGCCTTGCTTAGATATCAAGCAGACAATATTTGCCCGTTCGACGGT
This sequence comes from Rhagophthalmus giganteus, assembly GCA_036326145.1. Taxonomy (NCBI): domain Eukaryota; kingdom Metazoa; phylum Arthropoda; class Insecta; order Coleoptera; family Rhagophthalmidae; genus Rhagophthalmus; species Rhagophthalmus giganteus. The sequence goes on from JARFJA010000018.1 coordinate 26,624, forward strand.
AATACGAAACAGCTGAACAGGTTCATAAATTCATGCGAGAACTTTTTAATAACGTTCCAAGATACAAAAACCCCAAACGCGGCCATTAACACAATTTTACTCGATACAGTACTGAGCAAGTTAAGAGGTCGTGCTGCAGATTTAATTTGTTCAAGAACCGAACTAAATTCATGGCAACTAATCAAAGACGCGCTAAATAACATTTTTTCAGATCAAAGAAGTGTTGATTGTTTGATTCAAGACCTAATTTCACTAAAACCCGCTAAAAACGAAACGCCTTTGCAATTTGGGATGAGAATCCAAGATGCACGAAGCTTACTATTTTCCAAATTAAATGCGACTCTAGAAAGTAGAGAAACTAAGTTAATAAAGATCCAACATTACGATGATTTTGCGTTAAAGACATTTATAAATGGATTATCCTATCATATGCAGTTAATAGTTAGACTAAAAGAACCCGCTTCGCTAGAAAAAGCAATTTCAATAGTCAAAGAAGAAGAAAACTTTATCTATTTTAAAACAGGTCATAATCATAATTTCAGACAACCAATACACGCTACAACCCCAAATTCAAATCAATACACGCCGATTAAAACGCAAAATGCTATACGACCGAATTACCAACAAATGCGTCCCCAAACTTTCACGCCTTTCAGACAACCACAATTTTATAACCCAAACCCCTTTGGACAGGCTCAACATACACAGTTTAGACAACCGTTCTCGAATTTCAATGCGCAACCGAACGTTCCGAGACCAGATTTTCGAAACAATTTCCCATCGCGCTTTAACAACGGAACAATTCCCAAATCTAACGTAACGCGCCTACAGTCTAACGTACAAAACGAGAATATAGACCGGAACCAATGGATGTAAGTTCTGGTACAACTACGATAAAACCAAAACCAAATTTCGGTCAAGGCCAATTGTTCAATCAGACGATACAATCGCCCGAAACTTATTATAACGAATACGACCCATATCAAGAAATTCCCCAACATTACGAATACCCACAAACTAACGAACAAATTCCCGAAATAAACGACGACTACAGTGACAACGACTATCAATACAATAACCCCCTAGAAATAACCGAGTCTTACGAAAGCAACGAAATCGAACAGCAAAATTTTCGGATAACCGCCGATTCGACCCAGAAAACGTGATACATTTAAACAACCATTCAATAAATAGTCTACCTTATATATTCATACCAGAGTTAAATGCAAATTTTCTTATAGATACAGGTAGTACTCGCAGTTTCATTAACCCGCAACTCGCTTATCATTATTATTCAGATTACGCGCAAGAAGAACCGTTCTTAGTAAATACGGCTCACGCAACATCTTATCATAGCGAAATCGTAGACATTCCATTACCACGAACATTTAACAATGACCTATTACACAAGTTTTATCTGTTCGATTTTTCGAATAAATTCGATGGGCTTATTGGACTAGATCTATTAACAAAACTAAAAGCCGATGTGAGCTTAAAGGCATTCCAATTACAAACACCCGACGCAAACATACCCATTAATTACACAGATAAATCAATCCAACAAAAGCCTGTTTTCCAAAAATTCTCAAAAATCATACCGCCTAGAACAATTCAATTAATAAAAATCCCCGTTAATGTTAACGAAGGTTATGGTATACTCAATTATAAAAACCTGAACGACGTAGAATTGCCAGAAGCCCTCGTAAAAATTGAAAATAACTTTGCTCTGACGTCAGCACTAAATCCATCAGAACACCCTGTAGAGATCGAAGTTCATGAACCTCTTGAAATAGAAAAAGTAAATATAAACGAACTAAACCTTGTTGAAAATTTAGAATCAGACCCGTATTCGAACAAACCCTTAGACAACTTATTGAAAGAAAATTTAAAAAATCTAAGATTGGACCACTGTAATAACGAAGAGAAAGAACAAATTAGGAAACTTTGCTTCGAATTCAGAGACGTATTTTATTGTGAGGGAACACCGCTGAGTTTCACGAATCAAATTAAACACAAAATCGAAACAACGAATGAATCTCCTGTCTACGCTAAAAGCTACAGATACCCGGAAGTACACCGACAAGAAGTGAAAACACAAATTTCGAATCTATTATCGCAAAATATCATTAGAGACTCAAACTCGCCATGGTCAGCCCCTATCTGGGTAGTCCCAAAGAAAATCGACGCGTCCGGCAAACGGAAATGGCGTATGGTAATAGATTTCCGAAAATTGAACGATAAGACAATTGACGATAAATACCCTCTACCGAATATAACAGACATCCTAGACAAGTTGGGCAAAAGCCAATATTTTACCACGCTTGATCTGGCCAACGGTTTTCACCAGATTGAAATGGACGAAAGGGACGTCCCAAAACAGCCTTCAGTACCGACATAGGGCACTATGAGTTCTTAAGAATGCCATTCGGGTTAAAGAACGCCCCCTCCACTTTTCAGAGAGTTATGAACAATATCCTGCGAGGATTGCAGAATGAAACGTGCCTCGTTTATCTAGACGACGTGATCGTGTTCAGTTCAAGCCTCCAAGAACACATCACAAAACTAAAGGAGATACTCACCCGACTAAGGAAGTCAAAATTTAAAATCCAGATAGACAAATCCGAATTCCTGAGAAAGGAAGTCCAATACCTAGGCCATATCGTCACCCCAAACGGTATCAAACCGAACCCCGATAAGATAATTGCTGTAAAAAACTTCCCGTTGCCAAAAACAACGAAAGAAATAAAATCCTTTTTAGGCCTTGTAGGTTACTATCGACGCTTTGTTAAAGACTTTGCAAAATTACAAAACCCCTTACACGCTGTTTAAAAGGACACTAAAATTGAACATACATCCGATTTTATCGACGCTTTCGAACATTGTAAAATTTATTAATCAATGCCCCGATACTTCAATATCCCGACTTTACAAAACGTTTTGTCTTGACAACTGACGCAAGCAATTACGCATTAGGAGCGGTCTTGTCCCAAGGGACAGTACCAAACGACAAACCAATCGCATATGCATCTCGTACCCTAAACGAGAGCGAAACCAATTACTCAACTATAGAAAAAGAATTGCTGGCCATCGTGTGGGCGTGCAAAACATTCAGGCCATACTTGTATGGAAGAAAATTCTCTATTTACACAGATCATCGCCCTCTGATCTGGCTCATGAACTTGAAGGAACCAAATTCAAAACTTGTCCGATGGCGCTTACGCCTAGAAGAATATGATTATGACATCATCTATAAAAAAGGAACGCAAAACGCCAACGCAGACGCCCTATCGCGCATTCCGTTGAACTTATATGAAACGGAATCCACAATTAATAACCCTGGTGAAATAAACGAAGATATAGTAGAATACCTGCGAGACCTGACGCAAAACGATACGGAAATGCCATCGACGACAGATACGAATAAGCCCAAAATCAACGTGATACAAAACATCCGAATTAAATCACCCGACCCTGACGACACAGTACACACCAGCAACGACGAAAACCAAGATTACGGTATCCCAATTTTAGACGAAAAAATAAACAACAAATCATACCAAATTATCATCGAAAAGAATCCTCATGTCAGTAGTGCAAAAGTAGAATGCCAAAAATTTGACGGTCATGACATCAAACGCGTAAAACTACCTTTAAACGACCCGAAAACAATCATAGACTTTTCAAGGAACACCTTTCACCTAATAAAACCACGTACGTGTATTTCCACGATAAAGCCCTAATACCCCTTGTTAGGAAAATTTACATAAAACATTTTAAACTCTTTAAAGTCATTCAGTGTACAAAACTAATAAACAACGTAACCGAAGAGGACGAACGTATCCTGCTTATAAAACACCAACACGAAGGTAAAAGTAACCACCGCGGAATTAACGAAACATACGAACGATTAAAGGACAACTACTATTGGAAAACCATGAAAACCGACATAACCCGATTAATCAATGATTGTGCAACATGCCAGAGTGCAAAATATTCTAGACATAAATCATACATTCCCTTAGTTTTAACTGAAACCCCATCTAAACCCTTCCAAATCCTTCACATTGATGTATTCTATTTCGAGAATCAATCTTTTCTCACGGTGATTGATAAATTTAGCAAATTAGGACAAGCCTACAACATCGTAAAAAGCTCTAAATCCGTATGCGATAAACTGATCCAATATTTCTCGACGTATGGAATCCCAGAAAAAATTATAACTGATAACGGACCCGAGTTCAAAAACGAACTAGTCAAAGAACTCCTTAAGACCCAGAAAATTAATGTTCATTTCACCACACCGGGTCATCACGAATCCAACTCCCCAGTCGAGAGATTTCACTCCACATTGATCGAACACCTCCGAATACTGAAAGAAAGAGATAAAAACAAACCCGTCACCGAATTGATACCTTACGCTATAATTGCATATAATAGCAGCGTACACAGCACCACTAAATTTTCACCTTTCGAGTTAACATTTGGACATACGAGCTCGAGGGACCCCTTTGATCTAATCCCAATAACGTTTTACAACGATTACGCCGCAGCTCACAAAGCAAAATTGGACGCCCTATATCAATCCATAAACATAAACCAACAACAACAAAAACAAAAGACGATTAACAAACTGAACACCTTAGGCGAATCACAATCGCATTTCAAAATAAATCAAAGAGTATACAAGAAAGCAAACGCCCGAACAAAAATAAAACAAATTTATCGGACCCTACACTATTTCGGAACTTTTAGAAAATAATAAAGCAAAGATAAAAAATTCAAAAACCCAGAAAGAGGAAGTCATCCACTTAAAGGAACTTAAAAAACCCGTCGTTTCAGATTCACCCTCGTCGACCTCTACATCAACCCCGCAATAGGGACGACCCTGCCCTTGTTACACAAAATTACAAACAACCCCGGACTGCTACCACACAAGTTAGGAAACGCACAAGTGATTACGAGTTACTGGACTTTGACACAAATAATTGACGTAAAAGACATTGCAAAACAATTTGACCAATTTCGATCCGAGTTTCACATACTAAAATTTAATTTAAGCTCAAATGACGCCTATAAAAGGGAATATTTTAATTCGTACAACATCGCTGACAACCTAGAGAACCGAATAATCACTCAACTCGAACAAATAAACCCCTTAAGGACTGTAACAAGACGAAAACGCGGACTAATCAATGGACTTGGAAATATTATAAAATGCCTGACAGGTAATCTCGACCAGGAAGACGCAGAAAAATACGACAAGGAAATTGACCAACTCCGAAATAATCAAGATAAACTAAAACTGTAATAAATAATCAAATCTCGATCGTGAACTCTACCGTTAACACCTTCGAAGAACTGTCTAGAAATCTATCTCATAACCAATTAATATTAAAGTCGCGTATACTGCAAATAGAATCAACAATCAAAACCACTGCCCTAACCAACACTAATGCCTATCAATTCTTTACAACACAAATGATTATCAATCAAATTATATCAACATTTCAAACGATCCATTCGATGCTAGAAAAGGTTGAGATCGCCATCTCATTTTCGAAAGTAAATACCCTCCATAACTCTATAATTAAACCAGCCGACCTACTTAATGAAATTCAGCTTATTCAAAAATCATTAGATAACGTAAAACTACCTCTAGAACCCATAATATCTAATATCCTAAATTTCGAAAACATCCTAGAGATCAAAAGTTACTCAAAAGATTACACGATAGTATTTTTATTAAAAGTACCATTAGTAGAAACCGAAAATTACCAGTATTACCATTTGTACCCTTTACCAATGGCCCAAAATAAATCCTATGACGTAATCTTCCCGGAAGATAAATACCTCATCCTTAGCGAGCACAAGTACATGTTTTTCGGGAGTGGCTGTAAAGAAATTTTAAATAACGAACACCTTTGTGAAAATATAAATTTAGTACAGATAACAGAAAGCTCATCTTGTGAAATTCAATTAATAAAATTTTTAAAAAATTATGCTAATTGCCACCCAACTTCCATCGAGTTAGAAGACGTTCAAGTACAGAAAATTGCACAAGAAAAATGGATCATCGTAGCACCCCAACTTACCATCGCCAAACAACAATGTGGAAACTTAGAGGAAAACCTACCCTGAAGGAACTTACGTTTTAGAGTTGACCCCGTTTTGTCAAATGACCATAAAAAATTTCATTCTTAGAACCTTCAAAAATAGTAAATCAAATTTCAAAAAAATAGAGTTGCCTCGACTAAACAATATAATAAATGTAAATCGAAGTACGATAAAGATAAAGTCATCTATTAACCTTAACAAAATACATACACAAACTCTTTTAAATACTCAAAAGGAATTACAAAACCAGAAGTTAGTGATGGATTCAATTCAAAATTCAAACAAGGTTTATGCCAATAAAACGAGCGTTTGGACAATAATTTTATACTTAATATGCATAGTCATTTTATCATATGTCATTATCAAATGGAATAGAAAACATGTAACATCAACCGAAGAAAGAAAAGACGTCGTCGTCTAGTTCAGCAACGTCACCATAACCCATAGGATATGGCTTCGACTCAGACGGAAGGAGTTACGTTACACAAAACCACAACAGTAAGCAAGTCACGTTACACAAAACCACGACAGTAAGCAAGTCAGACATCCTGGAGTCAAGGAACTAAGTTCAAGATAACAAATATAAAAGTAGATGTAAGGTAGCTCTAGAATTAATTCTGTAGTTGTATTGAAACGTGATTGCAAAATAAACGTTTACAGTTTTTAAAAAAATAATTTTTAATTACGCGAACGTAACTTGCGTGCGCATCGGACGATTTCGTTTTATCGAGATTTTAATTTATTCGTTTCTTCGCCCGCAATTCTTCGAGTAGGGCTTCGTTGTGCAGGAAATACGTGTTATCTGCTTGTTTCCGATCCGTTCTTCGCGTTCGCGTCGAAAATAGAGCGGGTAAAAATTTCGTCGAAAAACGTAAAAATCGCAACACCCCCTTGGAATTTTTCGGGATTTCTCGAAAATTTTAAATCGACGGAAACCCGCTCGGTTTGTCGTTTCTTCCATTGTTATTCTCTAAAAACTAGTTACCCAGTAATTCCCGACCTGCTGCGTGCGCATCGGACGATTTCGTTTTATCGAGATTTTAATTTATTCGTTTCTTCGCCCGCAATTCTTCGAGTAGGGCTTCGTCGTGGCGGAAATACGTGTTATCTGCTTGTTTCCGATCCGTTCTTCGCGTTCGCGTCGGAAATAGAGCGGGTAAAAATTTCGTCGAAAAACGTAAAAGTCGCAACACCCCCTCCTAGGAATTTTTTCGGGATTTCTCGAAAATTCCCACGGTCCGTGCCCCCCGATTCCCACGGTCCCTGCCCACCGATTCCCCGGTCCCTGCCCACCGATTCCCACGGTCCCTGCCCACCGATTCCCCCGGTCCCTGCCCACCGATTCCCACGGTCCCTGCCCACCGATTCCCCCGGTCCCTGCCCACCGATTCCCACGGTCCCTACCCACCGATTCCCACGGTCCCTACCCACCGATTCCCACGGTCCCTACCCACCGATTCCCACGGTCCCTACCCACCGATTCCCACGGTCCCTACCCACCGATTCCCACGGTCCCTGCCCACCGATTCCCACGGTCCCTGCCCACCGATTCCCACGGTCCCTGCCCACCGATTCCCACGGTCCCTGACCACCACCTCGATTCCCATCGGTCCCTACCCACCGATGCCCACGGTCCCTACCCACGATTCCGCACGGTCGCTGCCCACCGTATTCGTTACGTGTACATGCCCACCAATTCCCATTCGTTTCCACTGCCCGTACCGATTCTTCAGTGGGTGTCCCTGCCCATGCCGAATTCCCACGTGTTTCCCTTACCCAGTTTCCGATTCGTTCTTCGCGTTCGCGTCGAAAAACGCTAAAATTTCGTCGAAAACCGTAAAATTCGCAACACGGTCCCTAGCCCATTTTTCGCGATTTCTCGAAAATCCCTAAATCCACCGGAAACCCGCACGGTCCCTGTCGTTTCTTCACATTGTTATTCTCTAAACTAGTCCCTACCCACCGTAATTCCCCGGTCCCTGCCCTGCGAGTTCCCACGGTTACACAAAACCACAACAGATTACCACGGTCCCAGCCCATCCGATACCCAAGGTCCCTAAGCCCACCGATTAACCACGGTACCTAAGCCCACCGATGTCCCACGGTAGCTCTACCCAACATTCTGTACGTTGTCCCTGCCCACGTGATTGCAAAATAAACGTTTACAGTTTTTGCCCACTAATTTCACGGTCGCTGACCACGTAACCTCGCCCCAGTCGCCCTAGGATCAATAAAGACCGACATAACCAAATCCCGGCACGTCCGCATGCCGCGTCTACGTTTTACAGTTAACGTTTAGCGAACCTAAATTGTTGTTGTTAGTGATTTCATCGCGAATTTCATTCGTCAATCCACGAAACCAAACTTCTTCGAAACGTGCGGTGTTCGAAGTGATGCCGGAAATACGATGTTCAAAGCAAACATAGAATTCACCCTTTCCGATTCGTAGGACTACATTCGCCGAAACTTCGCGTCGGAAAAACAGCAGAGGTACAAAAATTCGCCGAAGCTGACCAACGTTAATAGAAGAATGCAGAAACCAAGCTTACTGCTAATGTAAGTTCTCCTTTTCGGGATTAACTCGAAAACCTAGTAGTAATCGACGGAAACCCGATACGCAAAAAAAAAGTTTGTCGTTTCTAAATGCATATAAATACTATTCTCTAAAACTAGTTTCCCAGTTAATATCCCGACCTAAGCTGCGATAATTGCGAAACGCTGCGATATTCGTTTGATCGGAAAGACTTTCAAAATTAATTCGTTACAACGCTAACGATAATTCTAACGAGTCAGGGCTTAACACCGAAAATGTGCAGGAAACCAACGTCGTTATCTGCTTAGATATCAAGCAGATCAATATCTTCGCGTTCGACGATACGAAACATAGAACAGGTTCATAAATTTCATGCGAAGAACTTTAATAACGTTCGCAAGATACAAAACCCCCTTGGAATTTTTCGCGGATTTACCGACAATTTTACTCGATACAGTACTGAGAAACCCGCTTAAGAGTTTGTCGTTGCTTGCAGATTGTAATTTGTTCAGAACCGAACTAAATTCATGGCAACTAATTCCCGACCTGCTAAATAACATTTTTGCAGCATCAAAGAAGTGTTGATTTCGTTTGATTCAAGATTTTAATTTCACTAAAACCCGTTTCTAAAACGACCCTTTGCAATTCTGATCGAGAATCCAAGATGCACGAAGCTTACTATTGTTGCAAAGGAAATGCGACTCTAGAAAGTAGAAACTAAGTTAATAGATCCGTTCATTACGATGATTTCGCGTCGAAAATAGAGCGGGTATAAATGGATTATCCTATCATATGCAGTTAATACGTTAGACTAAAAGCAACACCCCTTCGCTAGAAAAAGCAATTTCAATAGTCAGAAGAAGAAAACTTTATCGATTTTAAATTCCACGGTCCATAATCCTAATTCAGACAACCAATCCGCTACAACCACCAAATTCCCAAATCAATACACCACCGATTAAAACGGTCAAAATGCTATACGACCGAATTACCAACAAACGCGTCCCTGCCCACCGATTCCCACGGTCCTTTCAGACAACCACCAATTTTATAACCCAAACGGTCCCTTTGACAGGCTCACCGATTCCCACAGGTCCCTAGACCAACCGATTCCCCGAATTTCAATACGCAACCGATTCCCACGGTTCCGAGACCACCGATTTTCCCAACAATTTCCCATCGCGCTTTAACAACGGAACAATTCCCACGGTCCCTAACGTAACGCGATTCCCACAGGTCTAACGTACAAACGAGAATATAGACACGGAACCAATGCCCCCGATGTCCCAGTTCTGGTACAACTACGATAACCAAAACCAAATTCTCGGTCAAGGCCAATTGTTCAATCAGACGATACAATCGCCCGAAACTTATTATAACGAGTCCCTGACCCATATCAAGAAATTCCCCAACGGTACGAATACCCACAAACTAACGAACAAATTCCCGAAATAAACGACGACTCCGTGCCCAACCGACTATCCAATACAATAACCCCTAGAAATAACCCGGTCTTACTGAAAGCAACCGAAATTCGAACAGCAAAATTTTCGGATAACCTGCCCATTCGATTCCCAGAAAACGTGATACATTTAAACAACCATTCAATAAATAGTCTACCTTTATCGAGATTCATACCAGAGTTAAATGCAAATTTTACTTATAACCAGGCAGTACTCGCTTAGTTTCATTAACTCCCCAACTACGCTAAATCACGTATTATTCTAGATTACGCGCAAGAAGAACTTGTCCTCAACGTAAATACGGGCTCACGCAACAGCTTATCATAGCGAAATCGTAGACATTCCATTACCACGAACATTTAACAATGACCTATTACACTAAGGGAATTTTATCTGTTCGATTTTTCGAAATAAATTTAATGGGCTTATTGGACTAGATGCTACTTAACAAGACTAAAAGCCGATGTGAGCTTAAAGGAATTCCAATTACAAACACTCGACGAAAACATACCCTTAATTACACAGATAATCTCCAACAAAAGCCTGTTTTCCAAAAATGCGTCAAATCATACCGCCTAGAACAATTCAATTAATAAAAATCCGTTAGATGTATAACGAAGGTTATGGTAAACTCAACTTATAAAACCTGAACGACGCAGAATTGCCTTATTTATTGCTCCTCGAAAACCTGAAAATAACGTATTGCTCTGACGTCAGCACTAAATCCATCAGAACACCCTGTAGCATCGAACGTTCATGAACCTCTTGAAGAAAAGTAAATATAAACGAACTAAACCTTGTTCCAGAAAATTTAGAATCAGACCCGTATTCGAACAAACCCTAAGGGAACTTATTCGAAAGAAAATTTAAAAATCTAAGATTGGACCACTGTAATAACGCCGAGAAATGAACAAATTAGGATAGTCATTTGCTTGCAGAGACGTATTTTAATCTCGTGAGAACACCTGAGTTTCACGAATCAAATTAAACACAAAATCGAAACAACGAATGAATCTCCTGTATACGCTAAAAGCTACAGATACCCGGAAGTACACCGACAAGAAGTGAAAACACAAATTTATCGAGATCTATTATCGCAAAATATCATTAGAGACTACTTAAACTCGCCATGGTCAGTTCCTTATCTGGGTAGTCCCAAAGAAAATCGACGCGTCCGGCAAACCGAAATGGCGTATGGTAATGATTTCGAAATTGAACGATAAGACAATCGACGATAAATACCCTCTACCGAATATAACAGACATCCTAGACAAGCTTACGGTCAAGCCAATATTTTACCAGAAAAAACGACGTGTGATACTGGCCAACGGGAATTTTTCGAGATTTGAAATGGACGAATTTTAGATCGTCCCAAAACAGCACTTCAGATACCGACATAGGGCACTATGCAGTTCTTAATGCCATTCGGGTTAAAACGCCTCCACTTTTCAGAGTTATGAACAATATCCTGCGACCTGATTGCAGAATGAAACGTGCCTCGTTTATCTAGACGACGTGATCGTGTTCAGTTCAAGCCTCCAAGAACACATCACAAAACTATAAGGAGATACTCAAACCGACTAGGCAGTTCAAAATTTAAAATCCAGATAGACAAATCCCCAATACCTGAGAATTACGTATTTTCATACCTAGTGCTCGACTATCGTCACCCCAAACGGTATCAAACCGAACTCGATAAGATAATTACGGTCAAAACTTCCCGTTGCCAAAAACAACGAAAGAAATAAAATCCTTTAGGCCTTGTAGGTTACTATCGACGAATTTGTTAAAGACTTTGCAAAATTACAAAACCTTACATCGCCGTTTAAAAAGGACACTAAAATTGAACATACATCCGATTTCTATCGACGCTTTCGAATCATTGTAAAATTTACTTAATCAATGCCCCGATACTTCAATATCCGGACCTGTTACAAAACGTTATTGTCGTATGACAGACTGACGTCAACAATTATCGAGATTAGGAAGGTCTTATCCCAAGGGACAGTACTTAAACGACAAACGGCAGTTCGCATTATTTATCTCGCTACCCTAATACCTAGAGCGATTACCAATTACTCTAACTAGTAGAAGACTTGCTGGCTCAACGTGTAGGGCGTGCAAAAGCATTACGGCCATACATTGTATCCAGAAAAAGAATTCGTGTTATACTACAGGGATCATCGCCCTCTGATCTGGCTCAGAATTTGAAGGAACCAAATTCAAAACTCGTCCGGAAATGGCACTTACGCCTAGAATATGATCTATGACATCATCTATAATAAGGAACGCAACTACTTTTCAACGCAGACGTATCGCGCATTCCGTTGAACTTCTATGAAACGGTCCACAATTAATAACCCTGGCGTCAATTAAACGAAGATATAGTAGAATACCTGCGAGACCTGACGCAAAACGATACGGAAACGCCATCGACGACAGATACTTATTTATTGCTCCAAAATCAACGTGATACCAAAACATCCGTATTTTCTAATCAGCTCCGACTTGTCACAGTACACACCAGTTAGGACGAAAACCAAGATTACGGTATCCAACATTTTACGAAAAAATAAACAACAAATCATACCAAATTATCATCTAAAGGAATCCTTGTCAGTATGAAGTTAGAATGCCAAAATTTGACGGTCATGACATCAAACGCGTAAAACTACACTTTAAACGACCCGAAAACATTTCATAGAATTTTTCAATCTCGGAAAACTACCTTTTCAACCTAATAAAACCACGGACCTGTATCTATCCACGATATAAGCCCTAATGACGTCATTGTTATCGAAAATTTACATAAAACATTATTAAACTACTTAAACGCCGGCAGTTCCTTATTTATTGCTACCAAAACTACCTAAATTACGTATTTTCTAATAGGACGAACGTATCCTGACTTATAAAACACTCAACACGTTAGGGCTCAAAAGTAACTTACCGCGGAATTAACGAAACATTTTACGAACGATTAAAGGACAACTACGTATTGGAAAACCATGAAAACCGGACATTTTTCCGGATTTGAATCAATGATTGTGCAACATCGCCAGAGTGCAAAATGCACTTCTAGACATAAATCATACATTCCCTTGCAGTTTTAATCTCGGAAACCATCTAAACCCTTTCCAAATCCTTCAATTCCGGACCTGTATTCTATGCGTCGAGAGATGGCAATCATTTTCTCATCGGAGATTGATAAAAGTTATAGAACTACTTAAACGCCGACAAGTTCCTTATTTATTGCATCCCCTAAAAGCTCTAAATCCGTATGCGATAAACTGATCCAATAGTTGCTCGACGTATGGAATCCCAGAAAATTATAACTGATAACGGACCCGAGCTTCAAAACGAACTTACGGTCAAAGAACTCCTTAAGACCCAGAAAAATTAGACGTGTTCATTTCACCACACCGGGTCATCGAATCCAACTCAGTCGAGAGATTTCACCCACATTGATCGAATCACCTCCGGAATACTGAAAGATAAGATAAACAAACCCGTCACCGAATTGATACCTTACGCTATAATTGCATATAATAGCAGCGTACACAGCACCACTAAATTTTCAACCTAATTCCGAGTTAACATGTTGGACTATACGAGCTAAGATGGACGTCTTTGATCGAGATTCAAATAACGTTATTACAACGACTTAAACGCCGCAGCTCACAAAGCAAAATTGGACGCCCTATATCAATCCATACATAAACCAACAACAACAAAACCTAAATTACGTATTAACTAATACTGAACGACCTTGTCGAATCACAATCGCATTTCAAAATAAATCAAAGAGCTATACGAAAGTCAACATTTTTCCGAACAAAAATGAAAACGTGTTATCGGACCCTACACTATTTCGGAACTTTTAGAAAATAATAAAGCAAAGATAAAAATTCAAAAACGCCAGAAAGAGGAAGTCATCCACTTAAAGACTTAAAAACCCGTCATTTCAGATTGCACCCTCGTCGACCTCTCATCAATCCCGCAATAGGGACGACCCTGCTTGTCACACAAAATTACAAACAACCGGACCTGCTACCACACAAGTCTAAGACGCACAAGTCATTACGAGTTACTCGAGATTTGACACAAATAATTGACGTAAAAGACATTGCAAACAATTTGACCAATTTCGATCCGAGTTTCACATACTAATTTAATTTAAGCTCCAAATGACGCCTATAATTACGAATATTTCTAATAGTCGCTACAACATCGTCCTGACAACGTTAGAGAACTCGAATAAGCTCACGGTCAACATTTTTCGAACAGAATAAACCCCTTAAGGACGTGTAACAAGACGAAAACGCGGACTAATCAATGGACTTGGAAATATTGAATAAAATGCCTGACAGGTAATCTCGACCAGGAAGACGCATAAGATACGACAAGGAAATTGACCAACTTAAATAATCAAGATAAACTAAACTGTAATAAATCAATCAAATCTCGATCGTGAACTCTACCGTTAACTATGCGTCGAAGAACTGGCTAGAAATCTATCTCATAACCAGATTAATATTAAAGTCGCGTATACTGCAAATAGAATCAACAATCAAAACCACTGCTAACCGGCAGTAATGCCTTATTTATTGCTCCCCTATACACTAAATTACGTATTATCAATCAAATTAGTGCTCAACATTGTCAAACGATCAACATTAGATGCTAAAAGCTTGACGATCAACATCTCATTTCCAGAAATAAGATACCCGTAACTCTATAACTTAAACCAGCCGACCTACTTAATGAAATTCGAGATTATTACAAAAATCATTAGATCACGTAAAACTACACTCTAGATACCCATAATATCTAATGCATCCTTAAATCTTCGGAAAACTACTTTTCAACTAGAGATCCGGAACGTTACTCAAAAGATCTACACGATGGCGTCATTTTATCGAGATTATAAAAATTAGTAGAAACTACTTAAATTACCAGTAGTTACCATTATGTTACCCTTGCTCCCCAATGGCCCAAATTACGTAAATTCCTAATGACGTAATCGACTTGTCCTCGGAACGATAAATAGGGCTCAAAAGCTTAGCGAGCACAAGTACATGTTTTCCAGAAAAAGAGACGTGGCTGTACTAAGGGAATTTTAAATAACGAACACCTTTGTGAAAATATAAATTTTAATACAGATAACAGAAAGCTGCATCTTGTGAAAGTTCAATTAATAATTTTTAATCTCGGAAATTATGCTAATTGCCAACTAACTTCCGGATCGAGTTATGACGTTCAAGTACAGAAAATTGCACAAGAAATGGATCATCGTAGCACCCCAACTTACCATCGCCAAACAACAATGTAAACTTAACTTAAACCTACCCTGAAGGTCTTACGTTTTAGAGTTGACTCCCGTTGTCAAATGACCATAAAAATTACGTATTCTTAGAACCTTCAAAAATAGTAAATCAAATTGTCCTCAAAATAGAGTTGCCTCGACTAAAGCAATATACGGTCAACATGTAAATCAGTACGATAAAGATAGACGTCATCTATTAACCTTAAGGGAATTTTTCGAGATTTGACATACACAAACTCTTTTAAATACGCAAGGAAATGCAAAACTTAGAAGTTAGTCATGGATTCTTGAATTTATAATCTCGGAAAACAAGGTTTATGCCAACTAAAACGAGCGTTTGGACAATAATTCTATGCGTATAAGATGCATAGTCATTTTATCATATGTCATTATCAAATGGAAGTTAGAAAACTACTGTAACATCAACCGAAGAAAGAAAAGACGTCGTCCTCTATTCATTGCAACGTCACCCATATACCTAAATTACGTATTTTCTAATAGTGCTTCGACTTGTCCTCAGACGTTAGGAGTTACGTTACACAAAACCACAACAGGTAAGCAAGTCATTTTACACAAAAACGACAGTAAGCACGTAGCATCCTGGATACTAAGGGAACTAAGTTCAAGATAACATATGAAAAGTAGATTGTTAAGGTAGCTCTAGAATTAATTCTGCAGTTGTATTGAAACGTCATTGCAAAATAAACGTTTACAGTTTTTAATCTCGGAAAACTAATTTTCAACTAATTACCGCGAACCTGTAACTATGCGTGCTAAGCATCGGACGATTTCATTTTATCGAGATTATAAAGTTATAAACGTTACTTAAACGCCGGCAGTTCCTTCGATTTAGGGCTTCGTTGTGCAGGAAATTACGTATTATCTGCTAATAGTTGCTCGATCCGTTGTCCTTCAACGTTAGGGCTCGAAAAGCTAGAGCGGTCAAAATTTCGTCCAGAAAAACGTAAAGATCGTGTTATACTAAGGGAATTTTTCGAGATTTCTCGAAAAAATTTTAAATCGACCGGAAACCCGCACGGTTAGATAGTCATTTCTTCCATTGTTTAATTCTCGGAAAACTAGTTATCCAGTAATTCCGGACCTGTCTATGCGTATAAGATGACGATTTCATTTTATCGAGATTATAAAGTTATAAACGTTACTTAAACGCCCGGCAATTCCTTCAGTACTTCATTGCTCCCCAATACCTAAATTACGTATTACTGCTAATAGTTGCTCGATCCGTTGTCCTTCAACGTTCGCGCTCGAAAAGCTAGAGCGGGTCAACATTTCGTCCAGAAAAACGTAAAATCGATACTACCTAAGGGAATTTTTCGAGGATTCTCGAAAAAATTTTACGGTCGCCGGAAATTGCACGTCCCTGCCCACCGATAGTCGTTCTGCCCACCGATTTTCACGGTCCCTGCACACCGACTTGTCTGCCAACAATTCCCGGTCCCTGCACCGATTCCTACGCGTCCCTGCAAGATTCCCACGGTCATTTTACTCCGACCGATTACGGTTAAAACGTTAAACACGGTACCTTACACCGATTCCGGCACGGTCCCTAATTTATTGTCCCTGCCCACCGATTACGGTACCTGACCAATTCGTACTTTCCTACCATAGTGCTCGCACTGTGTCCTCAACGTTACGGTCTACCAAAAGATTCCCACGGTCAACCATTTTTCCAGAAAAAGATACGTGTTATACTAAGTCGGAATTTCTTCGAGATCTTGAAACCAAAATTTCTCAATCGTCGAAATCGCCACTCCCTAGATAGTCATTTCTGCATTTTAATCTCGGAAAACTACATTTTCATACTAATTCACGGCCCACCGTTCGTTCTATGATTCACGTATACAGATTCCCGACGCTCGATTTTATCGTTACCGATTAACCGATAACAGTTATAGCAACTACGTCTAGACACGTCCTGGCAGTTCCGGTTACTATTAGTTCGCATCCCCAATACCTAATAATGTACGTCATTTTCTAGTAGTTGTACTACGACTATTGTCCTCTAACGTTCAGGTGTTCTTCAAATAGTTTTCTTACGGTCGAACGATCTTCTTCGCAGTCGAAAAAGTAAAGACGTGTAAACTAATCGCACATCGGAATTTTTCGAGATTTCGAAAAAATTTTAATCGCGGAAATTTGCATTCTCTAAGATAGTCAATTCTGCTGCGTGCATGCGATTTGTAATCTCGAGATTAAACTACAATTCTTCGAGACTTGATACTATCGCGCCGACCTCGCGTTCGTCGAATGCGTAATAAAGAATCGCAGCACTTGTAATTTTTATCGAGATTAAAGAGAAACCTAGTTATAAACTACTTAACCCGACGCCGTGCGCAGATTTCTTTTATCATTTTATTTATTGCTCCCCAATCTAAATTACGCTATTTTGCGGAAATACGTGTTCATCTGACTTGTCCTCAACGTTTTAGCGGCTCAATAAGCAATTCGAAACGTAGATCAACACAATTTTTCCGACGAAACAACGAATGAACGATGTCTAATATCTCATCAGGGAACTTTTATCGCAGATTCTACCAAACGGCTACAATTTTACGATCGTAGGTAACGATGCACGTTAAGATACGTCATTGTCTTGCGATTTTAATTCTCGGTTCAAAACCGATACTTATTCACGGACTAATTCACGGACCTGTTACATTATTGCGATCATAAGATGACGTCATTTTATCGAGATTAATGAAAAAGTTATAAACTACTTAAACGCCGGCAGTTCCTTATTTATTGCTCCCCAATACCTAAATTACGTATTTTCTAATAGTGCTCGACTTGTCCTCAACGTTAGGGCTCAAAAGCTTACGGTCAACATTTTTCCAGAAAAAGAAGACGTGTTATACTAAGGGAATTTTTCGAGATTTGAAAAAAATTTTAATCGTCGGAAATGCACTTAGATAGTCATTTCTTGCATTTTAATCTCGGAAAACTACTTTTCAACTAATTCCGGACCTGTTCTATGCGTATAAGATGACGTCATTTTATCGAGATTAAAAAAGTTATAAACTACTTAAACGCCGGCAGTTCCTTATTTATTGCTCCCCAATACCTAAATTACGTATTTTCTAATAGTGCTCGACTTGTCCTCAACGTTAGGGCTCAAAAGCTTACGGTCAACATTTTTCCAGAAAAAGAAGACGTGTTATACTAAGGGAATTTTTCGAGATTTGAAAAAAATTTTAATCGCGGAAATGCACTTAGATAGTCATTTCTTGCATTTTTAATCTCGGAAAACTACTTTTCAACTAATTCCGGACCTGTTCTATGCGTATAAGATGACGTCATTTTATCGAGATTAAGAAAAGTTATAAACTACTTAAACGCCGGCAGTTCCTTATTTATTGCTCCCCAATACCTAAATTACGTATTTTCTAATAGTGCTCGACTTGTCCTCAACGTTAGGGCTCAAAAGCTTACGGTCAACATTTTTCCAGAAAAAGAAGACGTGTTATACTAAGGGAATTTTTCGAGATTTGAAAAAATTTTAATCGCCGGAAATGCACTTAGATAGTCATTTCTTGCATTTTTAATCTCGGAAAACTACTTTTCAACTAATTCCGGACCTGTTCTATGCGTATAAGATGACGTCATTTTATCGAGATTAAGAAAAAGTTATAAACTACTTAAACGCCGGCAGTTCCTTATTTATTGCTCCCCAATACCTAAATTACGTATTTTCTAATAGTGCTCGACTTGTCCTCAACGTTAGGGCTCAAAAGCTTACGGTCAACATTTTTCCAGAAAAAAGAAGACGTGTTATACTAAGGGAATTTTTCGAGATTTGAAAAAATTTTAATCGCCGGAAATGCACTTAGATAGTCATTTCTTGCAATTTTTAATCTCGGAAAACTACTTTTCAACTAATTCCGGACCTGTTCTATGCGTATAAGATGACGTCATTTTATCGAGATTAAGAAAAAGTTATAAACTACTTAAACGCCGGCAGTTCCTTATTTATTGCTCCCCAATACCTAAATTACGTATTTTCTAATAGTGCTCGACTTGTCCTCAACGTTAGGGCTCAAAAGCTTACGGTCAACATTTTTCCAGAAAAAAGAAGACGTGTTATACTAAGGGAATTTTTCGAGATTTGAAAAAATTTTAATCGCCGGAAATGCACTTAGATAGTCATTTCTTGCATTTTAATCTCGGAAAACTACTTTTCAACTAATTCCGGACCTGTTCTATGCGTATAAGATGACGTCATTTTATCGAGATTAAGTAAAAGTTATAAACTACTTAAACGCCGGCAGTTCCTTATTTATTGCTCCCCAATACCTAAATTACGTATTTTCTAATAGTGCTCGACTTGTCCTCAACGTTAGGGCTCAAAAGCTTACGGTCAACATTTTTCCAGAAAAAAGAAGACGTGTTATACTAAGGGAATTTTTCGAGATTTGAAAAAAAATTTTAATCGCCGGAAATGCACTTAGATAGTCATTTCTTGCAATTTTTAATCTCG
Source organism: Rhagophthalmus giganteus (assembly GCA_036326145.1). Taxonomy (NCBI): domain Eukaryota; kingdom Metazoa; phylum Arthropoda; class Insecta; order Coleoptera; family Rhagophthalmidae; genus Rhagophthalmus; species Rhagophthalmus giganteus. The sequence goes on from JARFJA010000018.1 coordinate 46,555, forward strand.
GAAAACTACTTTTCAACTAATTCCGGACCTGTTCTATGCGTATAAGATGACGTCATTTTATCGAGATTAAGTAAAAGTTATAAACTACTTAAACGCCGGCAGTTCCTTATTTATTGCTCCCCAATACCTAAATTACGTATTTTCTAATAGTGCTCGACTTGTCCTCAACGTTAGGGCTCAAAAGCTTACGGTCAACATTTTTCCAGAAAAAAGAAGACGTGTTATACTAAGGGAATTTTTCGAGATTTGAAAAAAAATTTTAATCGCCGGAAATGCACTTAGATAGTCATTTCTTGCATTTTTAATCTCGGAAAACTACTTTTCAACTAATTCCGGACCTGTTCTATGCGTATAAGATGACGTCATTTTATCGAGATTAAGTAAAAGTTATAAACTACTTAAACGCCGGCAGTTCCTTATTTATTGCTCCCCAATACCTAAATTACGTATTTTCTAATAGTGCTCGACTTGTCCTCAACGTTAGGGCTCAAAAGCTTACGGTCAACATTTTTCCAGAAAAAAGAAGACGTGTTATACTAAGGGAATTTTTCGAGATTTGAAAAAAAATTTTAATCGCCGGAAATGCACTTAGATAGTCATTTCTTGCATTTTTAATCTCGGAAAACTACTTTTCAACTAATTCCGGACCTGTTCTATGCGTATAAGATGACGTCATTTTATCGAGATTAAAAAAGTTATAAACTACTTAAACGCCGGCAGTTCCTTATTTATTGCTCCCCAATACCTAAATTACGTATTTTCTAATAGTGCTCGACTTGTCCTCAACGTTAGGGCTCAAAAGCTTACGGTCAACATTTTTCCAGAAAAAGAAGACGTGTTATACTAAGGGAATTTTTCGAGATTTGAAAAAATTTTAATCGCCGGAAATGCACTTAGATAGTCATTTCTTGCATTTTAATCTCGGAAAACTACTTTTCAACTAATTCCGGACCTGTTCTATGCGTATAAGATGACGTCATTTTATCGAGATTAATAAAAGTTATAAACTACTTAAACGCCGGCAGTTCCTTATTTATTGCTCCCCAATACCTAAATTACGTATTTTCTAATAGTGCTCGACTTGTCCTCAACGTTAGGGCTCAAAAGCTTACGGTCAACATTTTTCCAGAAAAAAGAAGACGTGTTATACTAAGGGAATTTTTCGAGATTTGAAAAAAAATTTTAATCGCCGGAAATGCACTTAGATAGTCATTTCTTGCATTTTTAATCTCGGAAAACTACTTTTCAACTAATTCCGGACCTGTTCTATGCGTATAAGATGACGTCATTTTATCGAGATTAATAAAAAGTTATAAACTACTTAAACGCCGGCAGTTCCTTATTTATTGCTCCCCTAATACCTAAATTACGTATTTTCTAATAGTGCTCGACTTGTCCTCAACGTTAGGGCTCAAAAGCTTACGGTCAACATTTTTGCCAGAAAAACGACAATGTTATACATAGGAAATTTTCAGATTTGAAAAAATTTTAATCTCCGAAATGCACTGAATCATTATCTTCATTTTAACTTGAAAACTATCTTTCAAACATAATTCCGGACCTGTATCTATGCGTAAAGATAGACTCATTTATGATTAACAAAAGATTATAAACTATAACGCCGGAATCCTTATTATTCCCCAATACCTAAAATATACAGTATTCAAATTAGGCTCACTTCTCAACTTAAGGTAAAAGCTTAGGTCAAATTTCCAGAAAAGAAGACCTTTATACTAAGGGAATTTTTCGAGATTTAATAAAATTTTAATCGCCGGAAATGCCTTGATAGTCATTCTTATTTTAAACTCCGGATAAACTACTTATTCAAAATTCCGGACCTGTTCTTGGTCTAAGATGGCGTCATTTCGAGATTATAAAATTATAAACTACTATAAACCGGCAGTTCCTATTATTTCCCATACAATTACTATTTTCTAATATGCGATATGTCCATCAACGTTAGGGCTAAAAGTTACGTCAACATTCTTTCCAAAAAGAAGGTGTTATACTTAAGGGAATATTTTCAATTAAAAACATTTAATCGCCTGGAAATTACTTAGAATATCATTTCTTCATTTTTAATCTTCGGAAAACTACTTTTCAACTAATCCATGTTCTATGCTATAAATGACGTCATATTTATCGAATTAAGAAAAGTACTAAAACTACTTAAACGACAGTTCCTATTTGAATTGCTCCCAAACAAACTAATTTTCTAATACTTGATTCCTCAACGTTAGGGCTCAAATAGCTTAGTCAACTATTTTTCAGAAAAAGAAGACGATTTATACTAAGGGAATTTTCAATTTGAAAAAATTTTAATCGGAAAATGCACTTAGATAGTCATTTTATTTTTAATCTCGGAAAATACTTTAACATAATCTTACCTTTCTATGACGATAAAGATGACGTCATTTTATCGAGATTAAAAAAGTTATAAACTATTAAACCAACGTGCAAGATTCCTATTATTGCTCCCAATACCTAAATTACGATATTTCTATATGCCGACATTGTCACTCAACGTTAGGTCAATAAGCTTATCAACATTTTCCAAAAAAGAAAGACGTGTTATACTAAGGAATTTTTCGAGATTTGAAAAAATTTAATCGTCCGGACAACTGCACTTAGTAGTCATTCAACAATTTTAATCTCGAAAACAATTTTAACTAATTCCGACCGTCTTGACGTATAAGATGACGTCATTTTATCAGATTAAAAAGTTATAAACTATAAACGCCGGCAGTTCCTTAATTTATATGTCCCCAATACTGAAATTACGTATTTTCAAATATGCTTGACTTGTCTCAACGTTAGGGTCAAAACTTACGGTCAACGTACTTTTTCCAGAAAAAGAAGACGTGTTATACTAAGGTAATTTTCGAGATTTGCAAGAACAATTTTAATCGGAAATGTTTGTATAGTCGTATTTCGTTGCATTTTAATTCGGAAAACTACTTTTCGCAACTAATTCCGGACCTGTTTATGGTCTAAGATGGCGTCATTCTTATGAGATTAAAAACGTTATAAACTACTTAAACGCTCGGCGTTCCTTATATTATTGCTCAACCCTATCCAATTATCGTATTTCTCAATAGTGCTCGACTTGTCCATACAGTTAGGCTCAAATAGTCCATTACGGTCAACATTTTTCACGAATAAACGTGTTATCAGAGGGATTTTTCGGAATTTGAAAAAATTTTAATCGCCGAATGCACTGTTCTTTGCTTGCAATTTTAACTGGAAAACTACTTTCAGATACTGATTCGGACCTGTTCTAGCGTAAATCGTCTGTTATCGGTTAATAAAGTTATAAACTCTGTAAACCCGGCATTCCTTATCTTAGCTCCCAATACCTAAATTCACGTATTTTCTAATTCTGCCTTCCTCAACGTTGGCCAAACTTACGGTCCCCCCACTATTCCAAAAGAAGACCCTTTCCTAAGCGAATTCCCCGGTCCCTGCCAATTTGAAATAATCGCCGGAAATGCACTAATAGTCCTTCCTTGCCATTTTAGTCTCTGAAAACTACTTTTTAATTCCGGCCTTCTATGCGATAGTGACGTCATTTTATCGCAAGATTACTCTAAACTACTTAAACGCCGCGGTCTACCTATTTTGCCCCAATACCTAATCGTATTTTCTAATTCCCTTGTCCTCAACGTTCAGGGCTCAAAAGTTACGGTAACTTTTTCCAAATACGACTGCGTTCATACAAGAATTTTCGAGATTTGAAAAAATTTAACGCCAATGATTAGATGTAATACATTTCTTGTTTTTATCCGGAAAACTACTTTTCAACTAATTCCGGACGTGTTCTATGCTCTAAATCGGGTCTTTTCGAGATTGTAAAAGTTATAAACTATAAACGCCGGATTCTTATTTGATTTCCCTATACCTAAATTGACGATTTTAATGTGCTCGACTTGTCCTCAAGTTAGGCTCAAAAGCTTACGGTCAACATTTCCAGAAAAGAAGACGTGTTATACTAAGGAATTTTCGAGATTTGAAAAATTTAATCGCCGGAAATGCACTTAATAGTCAATTACATTATAATGGAAAACTACTTTTCAACTAATTCCGACCTGTTCTATGTTAAGATGGCCATTTTATCGAGATTATAAAAAGTATAAATATTAAACGCCGGCATCCTTTTATATTCTCCAATACCGAAATCGAATTCGATATGTGCATCGAAATTTAACTCAAGTTAGCTACAAATTACCGGTCAATTTCAATATTTATCCGAAACTAAATAAAGAAACGATAACATCGAATACATCGACAAGAAAGAAAACTCCAAACTTCTAAAAACATGTTAAAATACACCTATCCGTAACGAACTTCTATCGAAACTTGTCAATAGGCTAACAATTAATTTAACGCAAGAATCCAAAAAACTCGCCAATCAAGATTCTAATCAATCAAACCAATACCTAATACATGATATCTAATTCACTATCAAAAATCTAAATACCTAAAAGATAGATATCAAATTATAATCAATCCATCATTAATATAATAAGACCTATAATAAATTAGTTATTAAATCAAATTCGAAATCTATTATGAACATAAAATATCTAACATCAATTTAGAAACTACGAAATTCCAAGATCAATAATTACTAAAATATCAAGAAATCTTTTAGATATAAGACAACAGAAATCATCAATATTACACGATTACGCAAACTACCTTTACCAATACCAAAATCAAACGCTTATAACATTCCAAGATACAAACCCATCCTTAGCACTAAAGTACATTATTGAGAGCACGTAAGAATTTCAATCAACACTTTGAAAACGTAAATTTAGTACAGATAACAGAAAGCATTGGAATCATTAATTAAAAATTCATTCTATAACTAACCCAACTTCCACAAGAAAGACCGCAATAAGAAATTTGCAAGAAGAATCAAGATCAGAAGCACCAACTTTGCCAAAAACATGAAACTTAGAAACCTAACTAGAAAACTAGTTACAAGAAGATCCAACATTAGAATTTTAAAACATTATAAATGGATTAACGCTATCAATCAGTAAAAGTTATACAAAAAATCTCAAACAAAATTTCAATAAGTCATAAATTAAAAAATCGTATCACATTTAAAACACAATAAGTTACATCCAAATAATTACACCAGATAAAATGCAAATCTTAGCAAACGATACAAACATTAACCGAATGCTATATTCAACAATCACAAATGATAAACTAACGTTTGAACAATAGCTAGACTATACAACTTTTACAGTACTTATCGACAGAATTTAACAAGACCATAAATAACCGACACGTTCAAAACCATGCTATTACAATCTCAACGCAAGACTAAAACGGTTAACAATTCCAAAAATCTAACGTATACCCTAAAACGTATACAGTACAAAAACAGATATAGCCAAACTCAATATACTGTAAACATTCTGATAAAAACTAATCTGATCAAACAATTCTAACAATTTAAATCGACTTGAAATTTGAATAACTTTGATCAAGAAATTCAGTACTATAGAATCAATTTACTAAAACGAAATCTACAACGATCGTATAAATGCGAATCAGACAGACTTCATACGAAAACTTTAAATTAATATGACCCTGAATTACGAGCTACGGAACAAATGAATTTAATCATGACGATTAGTACCGTCAGATCATGTTAAACACATCAAAAAATAACCGTTACATATCTACGTCAGGAAGTAAATCGTACAGATAGTATAATCAGTTTTCGCATCGTTTCAAAAGAGTTACAGATTCAGAATCGTTACCGTATCGTTCTGTAGTCCAAACTAACGCACGCAAATCTACATGCGAACGTAGACGAATTCCATTACACGGACATTTATCTTACCATAAATCGAGTCCCTTTAGAAATACTGATTACTACTGCCACGTTGCTTCACTGAAAGGCAGGATTCTACCGAACTAAATCCAAGCCGATTGACCGATCCAAATTCATCAACAACCGTCCAATCTCAGATATAACGCCAATCCAGATTCTAACAGTCCCACGTTCCGAACGGTCTCATATCCGTAGCACATGCACACCGTAATTAACGTCCTGCAAATTCACTAATTTCAATTACGCTAGTCCAATTCCACGATTCAGGCCTCTAACCGACCAGTCCCAAATGAGCATCAAACTGACCGATCGAGTCACCTACTGAATTCCCGACTCCTGACACCATTCCGTCCTGAAGATTACACGGTCTGAAGATTCCACGTCGCAAAATATACGCAACCCTTGAATTCTGGCTCAGACCGTATTCCACGCATACATCGATTCAATCCCGGTTCTCCACGATTATCCAATAACAGATCCGCCAGCAACTTCATCCTTCCCCAATCAGGTCCTACCGAACTACGTTCCCACGATTCCGCGGTCCTCCCACGACACGTCCTAACACACAATCCCATGGTCACCACCATGATCCGGCCTGTCCAAAATTCCGCCTGCACCGATCCGTCGCTGCACATTCGTCAAAACCAATTCAGCAGTCAGACATTCCGAAAAGTCTAGCCATCGCACGTATACCCATACGTACCAATTCGAAAATTTCAGCGTCGCCCGAAAGTTTCGTCTGAAAGAACAGATCCCAAAGCTCGCCAGTTGATTCTAGAATCGTAAACCCTTTTCTCGAATTAAACTCGCAACCAGTCGAAGGCATCTTTACAAGCTATCTCACGTGTCCTCGAAAATCCCAGGTACCACCCACGGCAATAATCCATAACACATTCAATCCTGACAGAGATTATGTCAAGTCCCATGTTAATAAACGCCCTAAACTGACTCCGCACTTTACATTAAACCTTTACCCGAATTCAATGACGTCCGTAATTCTACGAGTCTTCCAATAAGCCCAATCACTAAAACAGAATCCAACACCCTAACCATTTAAATTACCGATACACTCCAGATTCTCCATCCCATCTAATCCCACGGTACCCAGCCAATCCAACCCATAAGCGATTCCCAGGCAACCACACGGAAACCAACCAGCCCGTACTACGATCGAAACCATTCAAACTACATAATCACGTCCCTATCTACCGATTTAAACCAAATTCCTCACTTCCCAGTTCCCCACGATTCATCTCCACTAGCACCGATTCCACATTCCCACCCCTACCTCATCCTCATACACTGATCAAAAGTTACGCTAACCGACATTACCCATACCGACCACGATTCAAACGATCTCACGACCTTAAACCAGGTCAAATCCAAATAGTATCCAGATTTCGGCTGAACATTCCGGAAACATCAGCATACATTCCAAATACTGACGATCGATAGAACGTCGAATTGAAATACAATTCGCTATAAGCCTACCAAACTAAATTACTGTCATTTTAGGACAAAACACTAACAAAACGTTCAATGTTTATGCCGAAAGATTGTATTATAATCAAATAATCAAATCGATCAGACAAACGTATGTTAACAAACTGCAAACGTTAATTTCCAACTTTAAAAGTACAATCCAAAACTACATACCGAAAAAGAATAAAATTTCGACTCAATTTAAATCTTAGGAAACCAATTTAGCAAATAAAAAACAAAACCGAAAGAATCCCACGGTTAAATAAACCCGCGATTAATTACTTGACTTAAACAATATTAGACCCAACCAGACACTTTCCAGGAAATCACATAAAGTAACGAGTGATTTCCAGTAAATAACAAATTTCGTAAAACAAAAATTTAAATCTTGATTGTGTATCTAATTTAAATAACCAAGCGTTAAATTTTAAATTCCAAACCAAACCACCGATAACCAAATCGAACGAAAATGACCTTTGATTAAAACAAAAATTATAAGATTAAATTTTAAAAGCGAACTCCAAGAAAATTTGCAGGAAATAATGTTTCCCCTTATCCTTAACCAACCCCGTCAAAATAAAACCTCAAACTAATTGAAAATAAAACCAACAATTTCCTTAAATTTTTAAATTAACCAAAAGACAACAAATCCTCCTAATTTCTTCTTTACCAAATCCGCCTATCAATTCCCAAAATCAACGATTACGGCCCTCACCACACAGATCCCCTTACACCAAATACTCAACCACACCACCACCGATCCCACGAATTCCCTTGCAAACCGATCGAAACTAAAACCAAAATTAAAACAAACGCCAACCAAAAAATTCCATTCCTGGACTATTAAACCATAATAAAACGATTAAATTCACCTTGGGACCCACTTCCCAAAATTAAACGACTTCCCCCCTACCTCACCACAAAGGGCCCTAAATTCAACCCTAAGACCAAAAACCACGACATTAAAACAAATCTGACAAAAATTAAACAGACCACAATTTCCCGGCTTCAAACAAAATTCACAAGAGTTAGACCCACCCACAACATACAATAGGAACTTAAAAATATCGGAATTAAATTGGATAAAACCCAAAACCAAATTACTAATAAAATTAAATCCCTTTCAACAGTATCCACCAAAGGAACGGTAAAAATTACAAAAGAAAAAAAATAACAAATTTAAAAATTTAAAAAATAATTCCGAATGATAAAATGCATTCCTTAAAAATTAAGGAATGCTTATAAATTCAATACATAACCGATTTAATTAAAAAACGGTTAGGATAAAAATTAAAACTCTAACAATATTTATTAAACCAATATTACAAAAAAAGACATGTCCAAACGGCCCAAAAATTAGATTTTCAAAAGAAAACTCAAACCAATAAAAACTTTAAAAAATTAATTACAAATCATAATTAAATATAAACAAAATAATTAACTAATCAAAACCTGTAGAACTAATGCATAAAATTTTAAAATTAAAATAATTATAAACCATTAAACCGATCCATTTTTTTAAAAAATATTCTTTTAAATTTCCCAAGTTTAAAACGCATCCTTTTGATCTTTTTTTAAAATAACGAAAAATTTGGAAAAAAATTTAAAATCCAAAAAAACATTTTGGAAATTAAATAAAAAAAAATTTTTTTTTTTAAAATTTTTTAAAAAATTCCAGTAAATTTGCCCAAATGGAAAAAAATTTCTCCCCGGAAATTAAAAACCTTAGGAAAATTTACTTTTTTGGGGCCCTTTTTTAAAAAAAAAAATTTTTAAAATTAAAATAAAATCAAAATCAAATTTTAAAAAATTTTAAAATTTGTTCCAAAATTTGAAAATTCAAAATTCCCAAAAAATAATTTCCCCAATTACCCCCAAAAAGGGGTTAAAACCCCCCTTAAAAGGTTGTTTAAAGGTTTTGGAAAAATTTTAAATTTTAAACTTAAAATTTTTCCCCAAAAAAAAATTCCCACCCCAAAAAAAAAATTTCCCGTTTTAAAAAAGTTTTTAATAATTCCCCAAATTCTTAAAAAACAAAAAAATAGTTAAAAACCCCTTTCCCCTTTTTCAAAAAACAAATTTGGAAAAATTTAAAATTTAAACCCTAGTTTTTAATTTTTTTTAAACAGGAAAAAACTTTTCTTTTAAAAAAAATTTTTTCCCAGAATTCCCACCCCGGATTTGTTCAAAAAAATTTTTCCCCAAAAGAAAAGTTCGTTTCAAAAAAAAGGTGTTTTATGTGTTGGGAAAAAATAAAAAATTTGTAAAAAAAAAAAACCCCGGGAATTTGGTTTAAAAAAAAAACCCGGGTTTCTTTTTATATTTTAAGAACCCAATTTGACGGGTTTCTTTTCAATAAAAAATTTTTTCCCAATTTTTAAGGGTTTCGCAAAAAATTTTTCTTTTCGCCCTTGGGTTTCTCCCCCCGCAAAAAAAAACCCCAAAATTTTGTAAAAAAAAAGAAACCCCTCCTTTTTTTCCCTTTTTAAAATTTCAAAATTTCCCTTCCCATTTTTAAATCCCTTTTTTTAGAAAATTTTCCTTTTTCCCCGGGCCCCCTTTCCCTTTAAAATTTACGTTTTCCCTTCCCACCCTCCCCGTTTTAAAAAACAAAATTTTCCGGAAAACAAAATCCCAAAACCCCCCTGGAATTTTTTAATTCCCAGGTCCCCCCCAAACCCCGGCCCTCCCACCATTCCCCGGTCCCTCCCACCATTAGGTCCCTCCCAGATTGGTCCCCCCACCATTCCCCGGCCCTCCCACGATTCCCCTCCCGCCCAGTTAGGTTCCCACCATTCCCACCCCTAAACCGACCCCGGCCCTAAGATTCCAGGCCCACCCACATTCCCCCCTTAAACCGATTCCCAGGTTGACCAATTGGTCCCTTCCCAGATTCCCAGGCCCTGGCCCACAGACCTGTTCTATGCATAAGATGACGTCAGTTTATCGAGATTAAGAAAAAGTTATAAACTACTTAAACGCCGGCAGTTCCTTATTTATTGCTCCCCAATACCTAAATTACGTATTTTCTAATAGTGCTCGACTTGTCCTCAACGTTAGGGCTCAAAAGCTTACGGTCAACATTTTTCCAGAAAAAAGAAGACGTGTTATACTAAGGGAATTTTTCGAGATTTGAAAAAAAATTTTAATCGTCGGAAATGCACTTAGATAGTCATTTCTTGCATTTTTAATCTCGGAAAACTACTTTTCAACTAATTCCGGACCTGTTCTATGCGTATAAGATGACGTCATTTTATCGAGATTAAGAAAAAGTTATAAACTACTTAAACGCCGGCAGTTCCTTATTTATTGCTCCCCAATACCTAAATTACGTATTTTCTAATAGTGCTCGACTTGTCCTCAACGTTAGGGCTCAAAAGCTTACGGTCAACATTTTTCCAGAAAAAAGAAGACGTGTTATACTAAGGGAATTTTTCGAGATTTGAAAAAATTTTAATCGTCGGAAATGCACTTAGATAGTCATTTCTTGCATTTTTAATCTCGGAAAACTACTTTTCAACTAATTCCGGACCTGTTCTATGCGTATAAGATGACGTCATTTTATCGAGATTAAGAAAAAGTTATAAACTACTTAAACGCCGGCAGTTCCTTATTTATTGCTCCCCAATACCTAAATTACGTATTTTCTAATAGTGCTCGACTTGTCCTCAACGTTAGGGCTCAAAAGCTTACGGTCAACATTTTTCCAGAAAAAAGAAGACGTGTTATACTAAGGGAATTTTTCGAGATTTGAAAAAAAATTTTAATCGTCGGAAATGCACTTAGATAGTCATTTCTTGCATTTTTAATCTCGGAAAACTACTTTTCAACTAATTCCGGACCTGTTCTATGCGTATAAGATGACGTCATTTTATCGAGATTAAGAAAAAGTTATAAACTACTTAAACGCCGGCAGTTCCTTATTTATTGCTCCCCAATACCTAAATTACGTATTTTCTAATAGTGCTCGACTTGTCCTCAACGTTAGGGCTCAAAAGCTTACGGTCAACATTTTTCCAGAAAAAAGAAGACGTGTTATACTAAGGGAATTTTTCGAGATTTGAAAAAATTTTAATCGTCGGAAATGCACTTAGATAGTCATTTCTTGCATTTTTAATCTCGGAAAACTACTTTTCAACTAATTCCGGACCTGTTCTATGCGTATAAGATGACGTCATTTTATCGAGATTAAGAAAAAGTTATAAACTACTTAAACGCCGGCAGTTCCTTATTTATTGCTCCCCAATACCTAAATTACGTATTTTCTAATAGTGCTCGACTTGTCCTCAACGTTAGGGCTCAAAAGCTTACGGTCAACATTTTTCCAGAAAAAAGAAGACGTGTTATACTAAGGGAATTTTTCGAGATTTGAAAAAATTTTAATCGTCGGAAATGCACTTAGATAGTCATTTCTTGCATTTTTAATCTCGGAAAACTACTTTTCAACTAATTCCGGACCTGTTCTATGCGTATAAGATGACGTCATTTTATCGAGATTAAGAAAAAGTTATAAACTACTTAAACGCCGGCAGTTCCTTATTTATTGCTCCCCAATACCTAAATTACGTATTTTCTAATAGTGCTCGACTTGTCCTCAACGTTAGGGCTCAAAAGCTTACGGTCAACATTTTTCCAGAAAAAAGAAGACGTGTTATACTAAGGGAATTTTTCGAGATTTGAAAAAAAATTTTAATCGCCGGAAATGCACTTAGATAGTCATTTCTTGCATTTTTAATCTCGGAAAACTACTTTTCAACTAATTCCGGACCTGTTCTATGCGTATAAGATGACGTCATTTTATCGAGATTAAGAAAAAGTTATAAACTACTTAAACGCCGGCAGTTCCTTATTTATTGCTCCCCAATACCTAAATTACGTATTTTCTAATAGTGCTCGACTTGTCCTCAACGTTAGGGCTCAAAAGCTTACGGTCAACATTTTTCCAGAAAAAAGAAGACGTGTTATACTAAGGGAATTTTTCGAGATTTGAAAAAAAATTTTAATCGTCGGAAATGCACTTAGATAGTCATTTCTTGCATTTTTAATCTCGGAAAACTACTTTTCAACTAATTCCGGACCTGTTCTATGCGTATAAGATGACGTCATTTTATCGAGATTAAGAAAAAGTTATAAACTACTTAAACGCCGGCAGTTCCTTATTTATTGCTCCCCAATACCTAAATTACGTATTTTCTAATAGTGCTCGACTTGTCCTCAACGTTAGGGCTCAAAAGCTTACGGTCAACATTTTTCCAGAAAAAAGAAGACGTGTTATACTAAGGGAATTTTTCGAGATTTGAAAAAAATTTT